>SKCR01016011.1:0-20665 GCA_019454045.1 Zanthoxylum bungeanum
GTCATCGATCTATTTAGATCAGACCTCCGCCTGTTCGTTGGGTGTGAACTCATGCTAATGATATCCTATGAGTATCAAGAAAAGATCCGTCAGTTCTGTGTACAGAGCATAGGTAGTTGTAGGCATTGTATTTTTGCATATGAAACCCGATGATGAGTCTCATTTGGAGGCACTACCTTTTGAGTCACGGAAGCCGCGGGAAACGGATATCAGAAGGGGAAATTCAGAATAAACAAGCTCACTGTCTTCGTTAGTGCTGCGTTCGTTACTTCGTTCGAACGTCAAACAGATTGCGGGCGTTCATGTCGCGTTCGAGGAAGCGTTCGAATGGTGTCGGTAATTCTGGTTTTGCTGCTAGCCTCACACCCCAGCCCATTTAGCTCCCCAAAGCCCATAAAACACATCACAAATTAAATAAATAAATATTAATTTAAATATTAAACATTAAATAAAATATTTAAACCATTTACCAATTAAATAAAACATTTACCAAACTTAAACTAAAATTAAAAAGAAGATATGCCTAATTAAAATCAATCTTAACCAATTAAAACCAATCAATATTTGACTTCCTAATCTAATAAGACATCTACCAATTTAAAATAGTTGACTTCCTAATTTAAAATATTTTGTCCCCCCTCAATCTTGTGTATACCATCCTTAGGACTCATAATTTGGAACTATATCTCTTCCTTGTGAGACAAGGACAAACCCTAGCTCTCTTCTATATAAACATGCATTAGCCTAGCCACACCATCTCTCCATTCTCTATAATACACGCCCAAAAACACTTCACATGTACAAAAAAAAAGAACAAAGAGCCCTAACCATCTCCTCCATAGCCGAGACAACAAGAGCCTCAATCCTCCACCATAACCGAATCCACTACAAGCAACAATCCTCCATAGCAATCCAAAGCCCAATAACCACCTTAGCCGAATCCAAAATAAACCAAACTCACCCTTAGCCGAATCCAGAACACCAAAATCCTTCAAAGTCGAGACCCTACAAGCAATAACCCTCCTTAGCCAAATCAAAACACTCCCCTCCTTCACCGAGAACACATCCCCCCATACAGCCCTTACAACCACTAAAACACCCCCTAACAAACACTCAAAAACAGCCCCTGAATCAACTTAAAACAGCAGCCCAAATCCTCTTAAAACAGTCCCTAAAAACCTTAAAAACAGTAACATAAAAACTGCATAGATAATCTTAAAAATAATCACGCACAACTGCATTAAGAACCCACGCAAACTTGGAACATTTCATTGAAAACGTTAAAACAGGTGGCCCGAGCAGTGAGCAGCAAGACGGAGGCCGAAAAGGAGCAGAACAGAGTTCGAACCGCAAGCAAAACAGCAAAGCAGTGAGCTAGGACGCTGAACCAGTGAACCAGAAAAGTTGCGGAGCTTTACCCCTTCCGATCTTCGTGAAACGCGAGTCCGAGAGACGGCTTAAAAGGTTAGACCTGAGGGTACTTTTCACACTCATCTCTACATGATTTTTTTTATTTATTTTGATTATATTTTACTTATTCGTTGAATCTTGTTTATGTATGATGTGTGTTGTGGGTATTGGATGAATGAGAAATGTGTTAACTCTCGTGGTATATCGGATGGAAACCCGGACATAAATTTCATAGCCGATTCCGAATGGACGGTAATATGATCTGTACTCGGGACACAACTCCACGTACCGCTTGAGTAAACGGCACTATCTTTTGCCTTGTTGTTTGTTGCTTTGTTTATTTTTTTCGTCACTTGAATTCTGTATGTTGTTTATTTATGCATGATTCAATCGAGCGCATGGGCTTAGTAAGTGGAATGAAAGATCCCCTATGGGGAGGGGTTAAAGCCCTTTACCACGATGTTTTGCCGCGCCGGTTGATGTGTGTTCGGTTGGATGCAAGATACGTTCAATCGGGCATACTTAGTTTGATATTATTGTCCTTATCTTTTTATGCATGGTTCAATCAAGCGCATGGGCTTAGTAAGTAGAATGAAAGATCCCTTATGGGGAGGGGTTAAAACCCTTTACCACGATGCTTTGCCGCGCGCCGGTTGATGTGTGTCCGGATTGGATGTAAGATGTGTTCAATCGGGTACTTGGTTTTGATATGATTGGCTCTATTTTTGTATGTATGGATGCGATCGCTCGCATGGGCTAGTATGTTGGTCTAAAGGTCATCTCTTTGAAAGATCAAGCCCAAAAGGCCACCTTTACGGCAGTACTTCGCCGCGCCCCTTTATTTTGTTGTTTATGTATTGCGTCTCATTTCATGCATCAGGTCTGTTCCCGTTCGAACGCGTTTACGAACGCAACTCGAACGCATATGCATTTTGCCTTATCATGCATCAGGTCTCATTTCCGTTCGAACGCGTTCACGAACGTGAGCATTCTGTTTCATTTCCGTTCGAACGCGTTAACAAATGCCACACGAACTCGAGCATTCTGTTTTATTTCCGTTCGAACGCGTTAACAAACGCCACACGAACGCGAGCATTCTGTTTCATTTTGTTCGAACGCGTTAACAAACGCCATACGAACGTGAGCATTCTGTTTCATTTCCGTTCGAACGCGTTTACGAACGCTACACGAACGCGAACGCACTGAACTGAGACATATTCATCACATGCCATGTATAATTGTTTCTTAGGTGATTTCTTATGGAACCACACATAGTCATTCTTATCTTTGTGCACATAATAATGAAAAGCATGTTTATTCCATTAGTTGCGTCATTGCCTTAGTCTTGATTTAACGTATTACGATTCATATACCTATGCCATGATGACTTTGGAGTATTATTTCTTGTGATATATCGGATGGAAACCCAGACATAAATTCCGTAGCCGATTCCGAATGGACGGTAATGCGGTCTGTACTTGGGATACAATTCCACGTATCACTTGGAAAAGTGCTCACATGTATGCTTGTGCTGTTATTATGTATGCTTGTGTTTTTCATGAATATGATATGCTGAATGAAGTTGTATGTTCATTGTTACTTTGAGGTATTTTAGGCATGTGTTCTTAGATATGAGATATATGTGAAATGTATGTATAAGTTTTATTTTGTATACCCGTGAATTAGAAGCATGATATTCTTAGGAATAAGTGTTACTTAAGCCTGATTAAATTATTACATAAATCCTGTCATTACAAGTGGCATAAGTAAGGGACCATTCCGAACCCAATGGTTTGAGGTCTTCCCTTGCGAGGGGTGAGTGCGGCCTTAAATCTCATTTTCCCCCGGTTCACACCGGGTGGCGACTCCATTATTCTCCGGTTTAGTCCCCCGTGGCTACTCCGTACTCCCGACCGGGCCGCGAGCCCGGGACAGCATGCGTCGCCCAGTTCTGTGTTCCCACAGTCTGGCGACTCCACTGGGGATAGAGAATCGGCCCCGAAATATTGACTTGTGATGTTTGGATTTATGTTTTAATTGACCGTGTCTATAGTGGATAAAATGAGGGTTTAATCAAAGGCATTTTGAGGCTAGGTAATGGTTTGGTGTCTTCCTTCATTCACTACCTTTCTAGAAGGAAAAGCTGTGAAGGCACCTAGATAGCCATCTACTCGTAGCCTATTGTGATGGACTAATTTGGAGGACTCGTTGTTTATTCCTGACAACAAGCGATAAGAGCCTAAGAGGCTTGGGTATTTAAGTGAGCCTCGCTCCACCTTCCCTCTGGGGGATCTACAACGGGAAATCCATTTGACAGTCCGTCACACACCATAGCTCATTGGCACGTACCTTAGTGTATAAAAAAGGGTGCGCTCACTTGGTTGCTCGAACCCTTGAGTGGGGAGACCTAGTTGTGGGCCATCCTTCGCCGGTGAGAGCCTTTGTCTATACTCTTGCTAACCCACCCATAGACCGGGTTGGCTAAAGTAACAATTATTTCCTTGAATATGTGCTTGTGGACCATCCTCATTTGGATGCAGTTGGACTATTGTCAGAAATGCGGGCTTGCTGGGCCATTTAAACTGGGGCAAGTTCACACCTTATGACTATTAGGCCAAAAGCTTCTGAAATGTTGATGGGCCATTGTGTAGAAATTATTATGTCATGTTTGCATCATCTTTCTTCTATGCTTGTGTTTGGGAACATCGTCGTTTGGATCCATTTGGACCATTTATCATGGGATATGGGCTTGTTGGGCCATTTAAACTGGGACAAGAACGTATCTTATGACTATTGGGCCAAAGGCTTCTAAGTGATTGATGGGCCACTTTGTGATTGTGTTCGGAACGTTACCATTTGGGTTTAGTCGGGCACCTTGTCATGAGATGTGAACTCATTGGGCCATTTAAACTGGGATGGGTTCACTCCTATGACAATTAGCCCGAAAGATTCTAAAATGATAACGGGCCGATTTGCTTGAGAGTTTAATTGATTTAGTATGTATATATGTTACATGCATCTCATGCACCTCATACATACATATATCATGTTAACACTATCTATGTCTCTAAAAGACATCATAGATACCGTTTGGGTTAGAGAAGGGACAAGACTCACTAAAAGAACAAGTATGAGTGAATCCGATAATGAGGTGTCCCGTATGGATCAGTTAGAGAACAGTCTCGCCAAGATCACTGAACAGTTGCAAGCTTTGACTACTGCTATGGCTGTGGTATAGCTGGCCCCGTGCTGGGGAAAATTCTGAGAATGTGAGGCGTGAGGAGCCTCCGAATGGGTTGGGGGATGATACCCCCGCTTTTGATGATGATATGGCAGAGTATGCAACAGGCAAAGTATTGGGTCTCAGGCAGAATTTCAGAAGCTCCGGGATCAGGTTGAAACAGTTACCCGCAAAATGAGGGGTAAGAATGAGAGTTGCTAGATTATGAGGCAATGACCTTCGGAGAACAGCTGCCAGCTCAGTTTAAAATGCCCGACATGGCCAAGTTTAATGGGAACGGAGACCCGAGGGTCCATCTGCAGCAATATGTCTCAGTCATGAGTTCAATGGGCCTATCACAGCGCCAAGTCCAAAAGATGTTTGGGATGTCACTCGAGGGGGCACCTGTGGTTTGGTATCATAGCCTTGAGAAGAAGGTTAAGGAAGATTGGAAGGAACTAGCTGATGCTTTTCTGAAGCAGTATGTTACGGACTTAGAGATTGACTTGTCACTCCGTGATTTGGAGAACACTAAGCAGAAGCCAGAGGAAAGTTTCAAAGAGTATGTGGATCGCTGGAGAAGCCAGCTTTTGAAAATGCAGACTCGGCCCTCAGAGAAGGACCAAATCAAAATGATCATCAAGGGCACCAAGCCCTCTATTTATAGTAAGCTGAGGAGGATGACTTCGATGATTTCTGATTTTCGACAGTTGAGGGAAACTGTCATGGATATTGAGGAAGAAGAGGCTGAAAATAGAAAGTTTTATGGCCATAATAGAAGAACTTTTGGGGGGCCTTCTGAGACCAAGCCCGCTACTGCCGAGGTCGCTACCGTCAAGAACAGGCGATTCTCCAATCTTGGTAGGCCTTTGTCAAATGTATTTGAAAAGCTGAAAATGCAAGGACTCCTAAAACCTTTGGAACCTAGGCCATTTCCGAACCCTGTGCCACCATACCTCAACCTAAACCAGTATTGTCACTTCCATCAAGAAAAAGGCCATGACACCGACAACTGTACCCGCCTTAGGCATGAGGTCCAGAACCTCATTGACTCCCATAAAATACCCAATCCAGAAAAAAAAAACCCAACACACACATGAACCCTCAACCATAAAGCCACTCAACCACCCAGGTTTCTTGCATTAAGATAAGGGATAACAGTGAAGAACCATAGGCCAAAGAAGAAAGCAATACTCCGATTAATGAAGTTATTCCTCCTAGTTTATTTGATCCTGCATTTTTAAAAGACATTGATTTTGTCTATTTGTTCGAACCATTTTCTTAAATGATAATAAAGACGTCCATTTCGCTGAATCTCTTCGGCAATATGAGTACATTTGAGAAAAGCATTCAACCGAGGTACTATGAAATTCAGTGATGTTTAGAACACGGGTAATCCTCGAATAAGCAAGCAGGGGGGCAGTGAGAGTATCAGACTTGGAAGGGAATTAGTTCACCAAGCCGATCAGCGTAGACAGATTAAAGCAGTGGCTTGCCTGAGGAAAGGAAGACTGAGCAGTCACCAAGAGAATTGGCAGAAGACCTAACCCGACGGGATAGGAACATTCATGCATGCATACACGTAACACATTTTTGCATCCTTTTGTGTTTGTTTTATTTTGTGTTCACAGGTTTTTAAAGAATAAGAAAAGCGGCAAAGAACAAGCTAATCAGAAATGGTAAAAAGCACAGTATCGGATTCAAGTAATGATTCCAGGGTTGAGGCCCATTTGAGTTTGAGTTTCGGGGATGGCACTCTGGGGGGGCGAGGCCCATATTAGCATCAACATCAGTCGTGCCGGATATGAAATCTGCAGGGCGAGGCCCACGTCATTATCAGTAGCTTGGGGACGAGTCCCAGGGTTGAGGCCCATATCAGTATCAGTCTGGGGGCGAGGCCCATATCAGTATCAGTCTGGGGGTGAGGCCCATATCAGTTTCGGTCTGGGGGCGAGGCCCATATCAGTATCAGTTTAGGGCGAGGCCCATATCAGTATCAGTTTAGGGCCGAGGCCCACATCAGTATCAGATCGGGGATAAAGCCCACATACAGCACAGTTCGGGAATACAACCCAGGAGAATAAGGCTCTCTCTCAGCACGGTTCGGGAATACAGCCCAGGAGAATAAAGCTCTCTCTCAGTACATTCGGGAATACAGCCCAGAGGAATAAAGCTCTATCTTAACATAGCTCGGGAACAAAGCCTATGGGAATAAAGCCCACTTTCAAAGCAATTCGGGAACAAGGCCCAGTGGAATAAAGCTCACATTCAACAAAGTTCGGGAATAAAGCCCACAGTCAGCTCAGATCAGGGAATAAAGCCCACATCTAACACAATTGAGGAACAAAGCCCACAGTCAGCTCAGATCAAGGAATAAAGCCCACATTCAACACAGTTCGGGAATAAAGCCCACAGTCAGCTCAGATCAAGAATAAAGCCCACATTCAACACAGTTCGGGATAAAGCCCACAGTCAGCTCAGATCAAAGAATAAAGCCCACATTCAACACAGTTCGGGAATAAAGCCCACAGTCAGCTCAGATCAGGGAATAAAGCCCACATCTAACACAATTCAGGAACAAAGCCCGCAGTCAGCTCAGATCGGGGGAATAAAGCCATATCTCTACACAGTTCGGGAATAAAACCCAGGAGAAGAAAGCTCTATCTCAACGCAGTTCGGAATTAAAGCCCAAAGGTAAAAGAATCTCAGGATAACAAATGCCGAAAATGGCGCTCCAGAATGGAGCACACACACACAAAAGATGCCGAAAATGGCGCTCTAAAAATGGAGCACGGTTCGGGAATGAACCAGGGGTCGCAGCACCTCACCACCAAATCAACTCAACTCAACACATGGTAAGTCAAGTGACAGCTGGCGAGGCCAGGTAAGTAGAAATGCATTGCATAACTTTGATAGGATTTTTCAAAGTCACACACTGCACAAGTCCCATCAAAGTGGGGGCGACTGTAGGCATTGTATTTTTGCATATGAAACCCGATGATGAGTCTCATTTGGAGGCACTACCTTTTGAGTCACGGAAGCCGCGGGAAACGGATATCGGAAGGGGAAATTCAGAATAAACAAGCTCACTGTCTTCGTTAGTGCTGCGTTCGTTACTTCGTTCGAACGTCAAACAGATTGCAGGCGTTCGTGTCGCGTCGAGGAAGCGTTCGAACGGTGTCGGTGGTGTGTCGGTAATTCTGGTTTTGCTGCTAGCCTCACACCCCATCCCATTTAGCTCCCCAAAGCCAATAAAACACATCCCAAATTAAATAAATAAATATTAATTTAAATATTAAACATTAAATAAAATATTTAAACCATTTACCAATTAAATAAAACATTTACCAAACTTAAACTAAAATTAAAAAGAAGATATGCCTAATTAAAATCAATCTTACCAATTAAAACCAATCAAATATTTAACTTCCTAATCTAATAAGACATCTACCAATTTAAAATAGTTGACTTCCTAATTTAAAATATTTTGTCCCCCCTCAATCTTGTGTATACCATCCTTAGGACTCCTAATTTGGAAACTAGATCTCTTCCTTGTGAGACAAGGGCAAACCCTAGCTCTCTTATATATAAACATGCATTAGCCTAGCCACACCATCTCTCCATTCTCTATAATACACGCTGACCGGCGTAAACACACACGTATAACGCAAGCGCACGTATCGTTCAAGTAGTATAAAAATATCGATCCCACGAGGACTTAATATCTAAACTATTAATTTTATGAGGTCAAATGATTACTAATATCTAACAAGTTGATTGATTGATTTGAAATGGTGACGATTCTAAATTTAAAAGCAAGTAAATAAAATTGTCGAAAATAGGTTTTAAGAAAATTCAATATTAAAAACTATCTAGGGTTGTGATTTCTTCCAATATCATTTTAAAGATGAAGTGGTTATCTTAAAGTTGGGTAATATATTGATTTATTAACCTGGAACACTAAATTATGTGTAAGCCTCTGTCGATGGTCAGACACAAATACCCAGTTTAACCCAATTGAACCATATGTCTATGTCAACCAAATTATCTGGATTCATTAAGTTTAAGTTCCAATTATGGCTACCCCCGCCCAACAGGTATATTCCTATCCTGTAAGGAAATCTATTAAAGGGTTATCTATCCTCAAGGAAGATCGTGGGCTATTGAGTCTAAGGCTGAAACCTAAAATCCCTATGTCTAGTTCATTTTAGATTTACCAGATCAATTTTTATTAATGGCCAGTTAATGAAAAAGCATTAAGTTTAAGACACAATAAATAAATCTTTATATTACCCAAGCTATAATCTAACCCTTATAAAACGGTGATATTGGATTTCATCACAACCCCAGATAACTAATTTAGTTACCACACATAACTAGGGCTAATAAAAACTTAAAAGTAAAAGACATAAAATGAAAATGCTTGAAAGTAATTGCGGTAAAGTAAAAGCCTGAAAAGTAAATTACAATAAAAAAAAAGCTAAGGTAAAAGGAATTACTTTTACTACTACTAATTTAGATATCTCCCATAAAATAATATATAAACTTGTGATATTATCTTACCAACCGACCAATCTGGCGGTATCCTGATTAAGTCAAATTAAGTCCAACCAGCCATATAGGCGGTAATATTTGTCCATAATCCAGCCATAAAGGCGGTACCAAAATAAATTTACCAACCGACCAATCTGGCGGTATCCTTGATTAGTCAGGTTTAAACCAGATTAAATTGAATTGCCACCGACCAATATAGCGGTATCCTTTATTAATCAGTATTTTAAATAGTGAATATATATTTTAAGGGAGATTAATCTAAATAGTAATAGTAAAAGAATTACCTTTCACCCTAGCTTGGGAAATTACCTCCTCATTACTGAAAAGTAAAAACTGAAAATTAAAGAAAGAAAAGTATTGTGAGTAAAAGTAAATTGCGGAAAGTAAAAACTGAAAAGTAAATAAAAGAAAGTGCGAAACTGAAAATTAATTACTGAAAACTAAAACTAAACAAACTAGATACAATCTTCTTATTTATTCATTAAGAATTTCAAGGAAGAAGAAAGTATGATTTTACAAATGAAATGGCTTGGTATTTATAGGCAAAATTTTGCCAACATCAAATCATCCATCAAATTCTCCACCAAATCCATTATTAATTTCTCCACTAATTACTCCACCAAATCCATAATTGCTCCACTAATTGCTTATCTTGTTTGGTGTTGATTTGATAATTTTATTAATTATTAATTAATTAATATTTTGCTTTGAAAATGATTGATAATGACTTTTAAAATTACACTCCACACACTTCTGGATGGTTCATCAATTTCGGTCATGAAATCATCAGAATTCGAAAATATTTTCTCTTTCAAAGTTGTAGATCTTTGAGTCTTCTTTAATTTGGAACTTGAATCAGCTCAATCCGATATCTGAGTAAAACGTTATGCCCAAAATACGACAGATGCACAAAACTGGAATTTCCAAAACTGCACTTCGTCAAAAACGCCCTTTCAAATTTCCAATCTTCAAAATTAATATATCAAGTCCAATAATTGCCCTTATTTGATCCACATTTCGTCCTAAATGATTTCATTAAGACCCGATATTATTTTATCTGCAAAATAAACTAAAACACATCAAAACGTTCATCAAACCCGAGAAACTAAACAAAATATTAAGTAAAAGGGGCGGTAAATATTGATATATTTTCCGCTCATCACACGCCCAAAAACACGTCACATATGCAAAAAAAAAAAAGAACAAAGAGCCAAACCATCTCTCCATAGCCGAGACAACAAGAGCCTCAATCCTCCACCATAACCGAATCCACTACAAGCAACAATCCTCCATAGCCGAATCCAAAGCACCAATAACCACCATAGCCGAATCCAAAACAAACCAAACACCCTTAGCCGAATCCAGAACACCAAAATCCTTCAAAGTCGAGACCACTACAAGTAATAACCCTTCTTAGCCAAATCAAAACACTCCCCTCCTTCACCGAGAACACATCCCCCCATACAGCCCTTACAACCACTAAAACACCCCCTAACAAACACTCAAAAACAGACCCTGAATCACCTTAAAACAGCAGCCCAATCCTCTTAAAACAGTCCCTAAAAACCTAAAAAACAGTAACATAAAACTACATAGATAATCTTAAAAATAATCACGCACAACTGCACTAAGAACCCAAGCAAACTTGGAACAATTCATTGAAAATGTTAAAACAGGGGCCGAACAGTGAGCAGCAAGACGGAGGCCGAACAGGAGCAGAACGGAGTTCGAACCGCAAGCAAAACAGCAAAGCAGTGAGCTAGGACGCTGAACCAGTGAACCAGAAAAGTTGCGGAGCTTTACCCCTTCCGATCTTCGTGAAACGCGAGTCCGAGAGACCTCTTAAAAGGTTAGACCTGAGGGTACTTTTCACACTCATCTCTACGTGATTTTTGTTATTTATTTTGATTATATTTTACTTATTCGTTGAATCTTGTTTATGTATGATGTGTGTTGTGGGTATTGGATGAATGAGAAATGTGTTAACTCTCGTGGTATATGGATGGAAACCCGGACATAATTTCATAGCCGATTCTGAATGGACGGTAATATGATCTATACTCGGGACACAACTCCACGTACCGCTTGAGTAAACGGCACTATCTTTTGCCTTGTGTTGCTTTGCTTTTGTTTATTTTTCGTCACTTGAATTCTGTATGTTGTTATTTATGCATGATTCAATCGAGCGCATGGGCTTAGTAAGTGGAATGAAAGATCCCCTATGGGGAGGGGTTAGCCCTTACCACGATGCTTTGCCGCGCCGGTTGATGTGTGTTCGGTTGGATGCAAGATACGTTCAATCGGGCATACTTAGTTTGATATTATTGTCCTTATCTTTTTATGCATGGTTCAATCAAGCGCATGGGCTTAGTAAGTGGAATGAAAGATCCCTTATGGGGAGGGGTTAAAACCCTTTACCACGATGCTTTGCCGCGCCGGTTGATGTGTGTCCGGATTGGATGTAAGATGTATTCAATCGGGCATACTTGGTTTTGATATGATTGGCTCTATTTTTTATGTATGATGCGATCGCGCGCATGGGCTTAGTATGTTGGTCTAAAGGTCCTCTCTTTGAGAGATCAAGAGCCCCAAAAGGCTACCTTTACGGCAGTACTTCGCCGCGCCCCTTTTATTTGTGTGTGTGTAGTATTGCGTCCCATTTCATGCATCAGGTCTGTTCCCGTTCGAATGCGTTTACGAACGCAACTCGAACGCATATGCATTTTGCCTTATCATGCATCAGGTCTCATTTTCGTTCGAACGCGTTCACGAACGCCATATGAACGTGAGCTTTTTGTTTCATTTCCGTTTGAACGCGTTAACAAACGCCACACGAACGCTAGCATTCTGTTTTATTTCTGTTCGAATGCGTTAACAAACGCCACACGAACGCGAGCATTCTGTTTCATTTCCGTTCGAACGCGTTAACAAATGCCATACAAACGTGAGCATTTGTTTCATTTCCGTTCGAATGCGTTTACGAACGCTACACGAACGCGAACGCACTGAACTGAGACATATTCATCACATTCCATGTATAATTGTTTCTTAGGTGATTTCTTATGGAACCACACATAGTCATTCTTATCTTTGTGCACATAATAATGAAAAGCATGTTTATTCCATTAGTTGCGTCATTGCCTTAGTCTTGATTTAACGTATTACGATTCATATACCTATGCCATGATGACTTTGGAGTATTATTTCTGGTGATATATCGGATGGAATCCCAGACATAAATTTCGTAGCCGATTCCGAGAGACGGCTTAAAAGGTTAGACCTGAGGGTACTTTTCACACTCATCTCTACGTGATTTTGTTATTTATTTTGATTATATTTACTTATTCGTTGAATCTTGTTTATGTATGATGTGTGTTGTGGGTATTGGATGAATGAGATATGTGTTAACTCTCATGGTATATCGGATGGAAACCCGGACATAAATTTCATAGCCGATTCTGAATGGACGGTAATATGATCTATACTCGGGACACAACTCCACGTACCGCTTGAGTAAACGACACTATCTTTTGCCTTGTGTTGCTTTGCTTTTGTTTATTTTTCGTCACTTGAATTCTGTATGTTGTTTATTTATGCATGATTCAATCGAGCGCATGGGCTTAGTAAGTGGAATGAAAAATCCCCTATGGGGAGGGGTTAAAGCCCTTTACCACGATGTTTTGCCGCGCCGGTTGATGTGTGTTCGGTTGGATGCAAGATACGTTCCATCGGGCATACTTAGTTTGATATTATTGTCCTTATCTTTTTATGCATGGTTCAATCAAGCGCATAGGCTTAGTAAGTGGAATGAAAGATCCCTTATGGGGAGGGGTTAAAACCCTTTACCATGATACTTTGCCGCGCCGGTTGATGTGTGTCCGGATTGGATGTAAGATGTGTTCAATCGGGCCATACTTGGTTTTGATATGATTGGCTCTATTTTTGTATGTATGATGCGATCGCGCGCATGGGCTTACTATGTTGGTCTAAAGGTCCTCTCTTTGAGAGATCAAGAGCCCCAAAAGGCCACCTTTACGGCAGTACTTCGCCGCGCCCCTTTATTTTGTTGTTTATGTATTGCGTCCCATTTCATGCATCAGGTCTGTTCCCGTTCGAACGCGTTTATGAACGCAACTCGAACGCATATGAATTTTGCCTTATCATGCATCAGGTCTTATTTCCGTTCGAACGCGTTCACGAACGCCATACGAACGTGAGCATTCTGTTTCATTTCCGTTCGAACGCGTTAACAAACGCCACACGAACGCGAGCATTCTGTTTTATTTCCGTTCAAACGCGTTAACAAACGCCACACGAACGCGAGCATTCTGTTTCATTTTTGTTCGAACGCGTTAACAAACGCCATACGAACGTGAGCATTCTGTTTCATTCCGTTCGAACGCGTTTACGAACGCTACACGAACGCGAACGCACTGAACTGAGACATATTCATCACATGCCATGTATAATTGTTTCTTAGGTGATTTCTTATGGAACCACACAGTCATTCTTATCTTTGTGCACATAATAATGAAAAGCATGTTTATTCCATTAGTTGCGTCATTGCCTTAGTCTTGATTTAACGTATTACGATTCTATACCTATGCCATGATGACTTTGGAGTATTATTTCTTGTGATATATCGGATGGAAACCCAGACATAAATTCCGTAGCCGATTCCGAATGGACGGTAATGCGGTCTGTACTTGGGATACAATTCCACGTATCACTTGGAAAAGTGCTCACATGTATGCTTGTATCGTTATTATGTATGCTTGTGTTTTTCATGGATATGATATGCTGAATGAAGTTGTATGTTTATTGTTACTTGAGGTATTTTAGGCATGTGTTCTTAGATATGAGATATATGTGAAATGTATGTATAAGTTTTATTTCATACCCGTGAATATAGAAGCATGATATTCTTAGGTGTAAGTGTTACTTAAGCCTGATTAAATTATTACATAAATCCTGTCATTACAAGTGGCATAAGTAAGGGACCATTCCGAACCCAATGGTTTGAGGTCTTCCCTTGCGAGGGGGAGTGCGGCCTTAAATCTCATTTTCTCGGTTCACACCGGGAGGCGACTCATTATTCTCCGGTTTAGTCCCCCGTGGCTACTCCGTACTCCCGACCGGGCCGCGAGCCCGGGACAGCATGCGTCGCCCCAGGTTCTGTGTTCCCACAGTAGTCCATTTATGATTAGCAATCTGTTAAATCTATGGTCATAGTATACTTCGGAAGTGAGTTCCAAATGTTATTTAGAGATTGCTAATAGATACGTCGACGAGATTATTCCTATAGAGATTTAATGTTTATATCTATTATCTCTGGGATAATCGGATACCTGTGACGGAGGGATTATACGTATGCAGTGTACTCGACCTGTATGATTCAGCGAGTTTATCAGTGGTCGTCATAATTTACGGGTGGGTGAATTATGGACACGAAATTTGTTTTCGTGACGGATATACCTGAATCTAGAGAGTCTCACTAATGAAACATACTCGTAGAGCACTAAGGCAACTGTTATGAATAATACTGATTATTTATAACTCGTTTAACGGTTAAACGGAAAATACATGCAAAATGGACTTAATCGTCATTTTTGAATTAATTTGTATTTTTATTTAATACTTGATTTTATTAAATACACATTAATTAAATATCAAATTGATATTTGACAATATATCAATAATATATGCATTTGAGATATTTAATGTAAATATAATACATATATTTAAGATATTTGTATTTAATTATTTAATTGTTAAATAATTAAATTAATTAAAATAACAAATATCGTTTACATGATTTATTTTTGGAAATGGCAAGTTATAATTGGTGACACTTTTTTGTTTAATTTATATATGATAAATGTTATCCTTTTATTATGTAAACATGTTCCAATTAAAATGAAACAAATTGCAAAATACTTATTCTTTTTCTTTATTACTCACGGTAATAACAAATAAAATATATAAGTATTTTTGTTTCATTTCTTCAAGACAACACAAGGTTTTCAAAATTCACTAAGTTAAAAATTGAGAGGAAAAAGTGAAGAACAAATGGAGAAAAGCTTGGAAACTTGGAGTTTTGTAAGTTATTTCCAATTTTCTTCAACTAAGAAATTGTTTCTATGATTCTATGCTTCAACTTGAGTAGCTTAGAATTTTCTCTAATGTTTAATTATGTGAATTAATGTGTTGGAAACTTGTTTGAAGGTGTTAAGCATGTATGATTAATTTATAAGCTTATTAGTGTAATTAAGCTTAATAAATTAATTAGAAAATTAATGTTGCCATTCTAGAGTTGCTTAGCCATTCATAAATGACCTAGAATTGTTCTTGAGTTGTTTCATGATGGTGAGACTTGATTGGTTTGGTAATTGGATGATTAAAGTGTTGAATTTTGTCAATTTAATGTAAATTGTTCAATTTGTGAAATTAGGGTTCTTAACCCATTCAAATTTTGGGGATTTTCATATATATGATATATTTGATGTATGTCAAATTTGGGATTGATTGGATTTGATCTTGATGTGTTTTGAACAAATTGGGCCAAATTGCAATTAACAAAAGTTCTGGGCTGTTTTCGTAAATTCTGGAAAATTCTGGGCATTTTCGGAAGTTATGGAAAGTTTCTGTATTTAAGTTGTAAATTTTAAAATTTATTTTGGGATTGATTTGAAATCAATTAAATATGTAATTGACATATTTAAAAACTAAAATGATTAATTGCAAAACTTTGGGGTCTTATTGCAATTAATGATAAATCTGATTTTTCAGATAAAAATTCAGTTTTTATTTATTGAGTAATTAGAATAAATTAGTTTATTTTTATTGCCCAAGAAAAGTATTTATCGGAAATTGTTTCGGAGTGAAAATATGAGAAAACGGCGAAAAACGGCGTTACCGGGTAACAGCTGCCCAAATAGTGAACTGGGTACTGTTCGGGCAGCCCACGAACTGTCCAAATATTTTTGGGGCTGACCTGGGCAGTCCCCATGTACATAGATCGGTCGGTTCGGTCGGAACGTGTTTTATGTTATTTTGCGGAAAAACGTTTTCGTAAAAGTTTCGCGGTGCTTACATATTATTTATGTCGTTATATGATATCGAATAAATATGTTTAGGTGAAATATGAATGAATTATTAATATTGGATATTAAATAATTTATTCGTAAGTTTAAAAATTTAAATTACGATTTCACCCGAACAGCGCTCATTCCGCTGCGCCTCACTGATTTGACCCCTACAACATGTACACACACACTGTGACTCTGGCTTATATAATTTATTTAAGAACTTAGATTTAAGTCACAATTGCATACTTTGAAGGTTCTCTGATTTCATTGATAAGCACTATTTGAGGACAATTTTATGCATAACTATTGGGATTATTTTAGTTTTTTTTTTTTTTGCATGATTGTGTGTGAATGACGTTTGTGGGTGTCCTCGCTGTAAGCCCTCACGAGACTATAACTTGTCCACTAGGGACGCCTAGGGGTTTAAAGGCTTGTTGCATACGCTAAATGCAATCGTGATCCCTACGAAAATGGCTTAGTTAATTAATTTATTTTTATTTGCTTATTTGTATTTAGTTTTTTATTTTGTCTTTTGCTCGGGACTAGCAAAATATTAAGTTTGAGGGTGTTTGATAAGTGCGGTTTAGACCCACTTATTCCGACATCCTTAGCCTATTATTTTGTTATGGTTCGAGTCATTTAGTGTCATTTATAGTTTATTTTATGTCTTATTTGTAGGAAGCATTAGAACATGAAGAATAGACCAATTACGCGTGTTTCGGGACCTATTGGGAGCATCTACTCAAGAACATGCAAAACCAGCATCAGCTGCGCACTGAATTTAAAAAGCCTATAACTTTTGATCTAGAAAGAGTTATGAGACCCATAATATATCGATTTGCATGCACTCAAAGAGATCTAGACACTCATATAAAAATCAAGAGAGTTTGGTGCCGCAACGCCAATCTACCAGCGCCGCGGTGCCCCACGCGCACCAGAAATATTATTTTTTAGGGTTTTTAGATGTTTAATGACCCCCAATGCTCTATTATAAATAGATTAGTTCGTCTAAAACTCAAAAGGGGAGGCTAATACACATCACAAAACACAAAAATTCATATGTTTAGAGATCCAAGGAGGAGGATTGAAGAGCGACAAGAGGAGACAAATGCGGTGACGTCCGAAGAGAAAGAGATTCAATTCGGGTTTTATCTTCTTGTTTCTCTCTTAGAACTCTAATGATTTCCATTAGATTCATGACTTGTTTTTACTGTTTTTTATCTTTTGTCATGAACTGAATCCTTAATTTTGGAGAATGATGTAACTGATGCTTGAACCTTTGTTTTAATTGTCAATTTTGTTATGAAGTTTTATTAAGTTTATTTATATTCTTTTGAGTTTAATGCTTCTTGATTGCTAGCCACAATTTGAGATGATGCATGTTTAGAATCTATCACTCGAGAGAGAGGATTTTGAATAGATCTAGAGAATATAACCTAGGAGTTTTATAGAGTTCGAGAGAATATATAAGTTCCTTTGAAGTTGTTAATATAGAATCACAAAGCATAATAAGTTGTTAACTACTGGATTTTTATAGAGATATCGAAGTCTGTAGTTGATGATATTTTCACTGATACTCGAGAGAGGGAGTGGATAATTTCAGAGTCTTGACTTATAAACAATATAACTGAACAAAGATTAATTGGCATGACAAATACATAGGGGATAGATAGGTGAAATCAGACTCTAGAATCTCTATCGTATTAGTTCCTCCTATCTAATTATTTATATTTTATTTATTTAATTAAATCTTTGTTAATTATGGCCTAAATAAAGTTAGGATTATCAATTGTAGTATTTAATGTGAGTTTAACACAATCCCTATGGGTTCGACACTCTAAACTCATTTATACTAAAACTTTACATCGTACACTTGCGGTACGATATAAAATATCACAACAAAACAATGTGTATTTTTTTTCCTATTTTGTGGTAAAAATTTAATTTCTGTTTCAAAACTATTGCATGATGGTTTCCATTTTATTTAATAATAATAGTTATTATTTAAAAATGGATTACTAATATGCAAAGGAAACTAGGAGATAACTTGTATGTGTCAAGATTGTTAACACATAGCTCACTGCTCATCACTAAGATGTATAGGGTTGAAAAACCCAAAACAAAACAACAAAGGATTTTTCACGATAACACATATTTTTTGCATCTCAGACTTGGCCATATTAACCTTGACAAGATAAACAGATAAGTATAAAGTGGATCTTTAAGTCAGTTAAATGACCGCAACTTACCAGTATATGAGTCTAGTCTAGAAGGTAATATGACCAATAGATCTTTTATTGGAAATGGGCTAAGAGCCAATTAATCACTCAGTGATTATGAATATTTTGTCACATTTGTGGACTATTATTCTAGATATGTGCATGTTTCCCTAATGCAGCATAAATCAGGTACCTTTGAAAATTTCAATCAATATCGTGATAAGGTTTAAGACCAATTAGGTAAAGACATCAAAATTCTACGATTAGATCATGGAGGAGAATACCTCGAAAATGAATTCGAGGAGTTCTTAGTTGAGCATGGGATGATATCCCAACTCATAGCACCGGGAACATCACAGCAGAATGGTATTGCAGAAATGAGAAATCAAACCCCACTAGACATGATGAGATCAATGTTTATTAACAACCCATTACTTAGTTCTTTTTAAGGGTATACATCACAGACAATAATGTATATCCTTAACGTAGTTCCATCTAAGTCTATTCCTAAGACACATTTAGAGTTGTGGAGCAGTCGCAAAGCTAGTTTGCAACATTTCCACATATGAAGATGTCCAGCGCATATGCTGAAGAACGAGACTACAAAGTTGGAGTCGCGTTTAAGATGTGCCTATTTGTAGGCTATCCTAAAGAGACTATGAGTGGATTATTTTATAGTCTAAAAAGAGATCAAAGTGTTTGTATTTCTTGAGGGGACTATATGAGAGAATTCATACCTTTGTAGTAAATTGGTACTCTATGAGTTACTTTTTGGTTAGACCAATGCGTCATCAAAAATAGTTATTGACAATTACAATAACGTAACACTTTTGACATCTAAGTGTCAGATGCAGTAATATCAAGAGAGTCTAACACCTAGACGCAATGGGAGGGTTGTGCGATAACCTGATCACTATCTAGGGATTGGAGAGGCAAAATTTGTCACCTCCAGTAATGATGTAGATGATTAATTGAGTTATTGTAGTGCAATGGTTGATTCTGATAAAAAAAAATGACTTAAAGCCATGAATCTCAAGATGGAGTCCATGTACTCTAACTCAGTTTGGGATCTTGTAGGTCAACTTGATGGGGTAAGACTTATAGGTTGCAAGTGAATCTACAAGAAGATGAGATGAGAAGATTCCGACCATCAAAACTAGGTTAATGGCCAAGGGTTGGACCTAGAAAGAGAAAGTCGACTACGAGAAGATTTTCTCGCCAGTAGCTATACTTAAATCTATTCACACTCTTCTATCCATTGCCACATATTATGAATATGAGTTATGTCAGATGGACACCAAGACAACATTGTTGAATGGTAGTCTTGATGAGAGTATTTGTATTGTACAACCAGAGAAATTCATTGCCTAAGGTCAAAAGTAAAATGATTGCAAGCTACAAAGGTCTATTCATAGACTGAAGCAAACATTTTGATCTTGGAAAATAAGATTTGATGTGATGATCAAGTCTTATAATTTTGACCTGAAGGCCGATGGGCCTTGTGTATATAAGCATGTCATTCAGGATAAGGTATTTATTTCTCGTATTATACTTCGATGATATTTTACTCGTTGAGAATGATGTAAAAGTATTAACGGAAGTAAATTATTGACTAGCTAACTAATTCCAAATGGAAGAATTGGAAAAATGAGAGTTGCGTACTTGAGATCCAGATTATTCGGGATCACAAGAGACGACTATTAGTTGTGTCTCAGATATCCTATATCGACAAGATTATTGTGCGGTTCTGGATGAACAATTCCAATAAAGACAATTAATTTTTTCCTACATGGAATTCACTTGTCAAAGGAACAGTTTCCTAAGACACCTCAATGAGTTGACGAAATGAGACATATCTCACATGCCTCTGTTGTTGAAAGTCTTATGTATGCTATGTTTTGCTATGCACGAGACCGAACATCGGTTATGTAGTGGGAGTAGTAAGTATTTTTCAGTCTAACCCATGATTAGATCAGTAGGTAACTATAAGGCATGTTCTCAAGTATCTTAAAAGTACGAGAGACTATATGCTTGTATAATCTGGAGATGAAATGATCTTTAAAGGATATATAGATTCTGATTTTTAGAAGGATGTAGATAATAGGAAATCAACATTCGAACTAGTATTCACCATGGTTGGTGGAGCCATAGTATGTAGGAGTGTAATGCAATCT
>SKCR01016012.1:0-20708 GCA_019454045.1 Zanthoxylum bungeanum
TATCATCTAGTCCACTGTAAATCATTATTGAATCTGTATCACCATAGATTAGCTGCTCGAGACGAGGTAAATAAGCCTTCAATCACCAATATATACCAGTGGACATGGACCCAAAAAAAAAGTTTCATGAATTATGAATCTGAATGTGCAAGAGATGACCTCTAGGTTCAAATTATTCTGGACAAGATCAACAGTACTCCGTAGAATCTCCCTTCCCTGCATAGTCATGTGACTTGTCCACAGCATTTCATTTTAAAAGGCATTGCCTTACACTTTAAAAGAAAGATACATCCTTTCAACTTCAGCATTAAGTATATATGTTTCGCTTACTTGTTGCGTTATAAGCTCTGCAAGAGGCTTTGCATAAAATCTTGAATTGGAAAATCCAAGGCATCCATACATACTGCAATTTTTAACATACCAGCAATGTAAATTGAGAAGAAATAAAAGTAAAGTTGTTATGAAACAGCAATCACGGAGCTTGAAGTGAACATTCACAATTATAGAAAACAAATGTAAGCATAAACCTATTTGCAGTGAGCTTTAATGCTTGCTGCTGAATGTCAAGCTGCTGGACCTTGAGACCAGATGCAGTCTTCATCCACGTCTTAACCATTCTTCTCCTCTGAACCAAACTTTTTAGCAACTACGAAGGGTAGAAGAACAAAAATAAATTTTGGCACCCGTACTTTGGAAATTGAAGTATAAAAATTGTACGCTTGTAATAGGAAATCCATAATTAATGCATAGGACACTCTTAGAAGCAGAAAGCCGCTGCAAACATGGTAATAATGATTAAAAAAAAAAAAATTTAAAACCTCTGGTAGAACTCCGGATGTTTTATTAGATGGTAAGGAACTAATCCATCTGGAGATTTTTCAACTGTCGTGAAGCAGATATTGTATTCCTGTAAAAGACATTACACGTTACTTTTAATTTGACAACAGAAATCAGCATATCAGTACATAAGCACATAAATGAGGGTGTGTGGGAGAGTGTGTGCATGAGTGCAAGCGCCTAGAGAGGGAGAGAGGATGGGGATTAAAATGTATTTTACCAGAATAATAGAAGGGTAAAGACTATTGAAATCCAGAAGCAGGATATATTTGTCGTATAAACCCTTTTTTGGCTCCAAAACCAATCCCCCAGCATAGGCAGGACCTTTTTTTGCCTTTTCCATGATCCTTGTCTGAAGTATCATTGTCAAAGTTTGCATCATCATTATTCAACTCTTCAATCTTTCTATTGTCAACATCATTATTGTTTCTCCGCTTTGTCATTTTTATTTCCTTAACATATGTAAACTTGTCTGGAACAATATATTTCTTAGCATGGAACACATGCAATAGAAGATACTCCACTCTTTGAGCCCTAGCACCCTGAAAAAAACAGATGCTCCACATCAAGTTGATGAACAGTTTTTTGTAGGAAAACAAAAGGAAAAGTGGAAAATACAGCAATAACTCACTTGAAGAGCTTTTCCCCAGAGATTACCACTGATGTTTGTCAGCTGACGTGTGAGAGGAAGAACACTCAAATGGAACATGAGCTCCATAGATAACCATGCATCGGTTTCACCATATTCAATCTGAAAGCGTCGCAAACATAATGAGAACTGACTCTCCTCGCACACTAATAGGCATCTAGTTTTCCAGCCACAAATAGCAAAATAGAACCATTGAACCATTTTATCCATGTTGTAAAAAAGAGAAAACTTATCTACGGAAGCTCAAAAATCATCTCAGCTAACAACTGATCAAATACCTCTATTATGTATTAAATTGAACCATCGTATTCAAGTAGGGGAAAAAGTGAAGATAGTATCATATAATTAATAGCAGGAACCCGCAAAAGCTTTGAATCCTAGTAGGCATAATTATCCACTGATTTCAGCTTTGAATTGTATCCATTTGCAAACCACATTGGCAAACTATCATGCAAAATGGGATTTTTATTCCACGAATGATATGTGATAACAGTGAGCACCTACTTGCAAAGTGGTCACTGAATAAGAAGGCTCTACAATTCAGTAATAACTCACCTTTTGAGTTATATTGTTTCCTAAAATGACACTCAGGTCAGTCCTTAAATAAATTAATGCCTAAAGATTTTAGAAGTAGCAACCAAAAGCACGAGGTAACACTGAAAGTAAACAAAGAATGATTTAACTTTTGATTACGACAAACATTATAGGACAGGTAAAATTGGAATCTAAGCATCAATTCGGATGGAAGGACAATTAACTTTTTTATTGCAATTACCCTATTATGTTAAATATTTCGTAAAAAATGAAGAAGTTACCATGCACCCGCTCCATCCCACACTAATTAAATTAATCTCCCTCCTAAGTTTGGAATGTGGGACATTCGAACTCGTGACCCCTTGTCTTCTATTACAAGAAACCAAACCTAACCAACAAGGTTGTTTCCATGGGGGATTTTAAATACTTATTTGACATTCAAACTGCAGTACATCACAATATCAAACGTGATGGCCAGATTTGGTCAAAGCAGGCATCAGAACTTACAAGTTCCATAAGAGATTCCAATGTTAGGAACATTCTGGGAACATCATGTGGACCAATCTCCTTCCGGTCTTTGTTCAACTGTCTTTGCAAGTAGCGTCAAAGTGTAACTAACCTGTAAGAACCCAAGAAACAAAAGTAATTGAATTAAACCAATATTAAGTGTCTTCAGGGTATAATATTCCAACTAAATTGTTACCTCTTTTAATAGTTCAAGCGAACACAAATATGTGTCGCTGATTACGCCCAAATATGACTTGCGGTTATCGCAGTATAGCTGGGGTGTCGATTCCTCAGAGAAATGGTTACAGGAACTAATTTACTCAAACAAAACATTAACGGTAACTTAATAAATAAAACGATAAAAATTGGTAATTATATTAAAGATAAATAAAATATGAAAAGATATTAAAATATAATGGCAGAGAGATATGACAAAGCTTCGGGAATCCCTCTTGCATCGAACTCTTATATTTAGTTATTGATTCCTATTATTACACAATTGAAGGTTTCACATCCCAAACCAACAACCGGAAAATATTCAATTCTACGCATGATAAATTCTAAGGTAATTAATGAATTATTTTCTCTATGTTAACAGCATACAAAAGCCATCGTTACGAGCTATCTAACGTCGACAATATACCCTCAGGCAATACTGCAGCAGAAGACCAACACGCAAAACAACTTTACCAGTCACAATTAAATCTGCAAACCACACATAGAAGAAGCATGACTGGATCTATATGGGATTTGACAAAACATAATTTCTGGATTAATAAATCGAAAGATAATAGAAAATAACAACCATTAATTTTATTAAACGATTAAAAGGTACTTGTAGGAATCAAAAACATAAATAATAGAAATCAAACACAAAAGTTCATCCATACCTTTGCCTAGAGAATTAGTTCCCCATAAAAGAAATAAATCTAGCCTGGGATTGGAGCGACATGTTATTCTGAATAATTACTGATCCGCGTCCCGACTCTAGGCTTTCCTGAAGAACTTCTTCTCTCTCACGCGTGAATGCTGCACCCAGCCTTCTGGTTCTCTCACGCACCTGGAGCCTTCGAGTAGCAACTCTGCTTCCTTCACGCGTGGATGCTGCTTCTTTGTTTTCTTCTAATTCTTGCGCAGCAGCTCTCGGCTTCACGCCTCACCTATGGAGCTCTCGGTTTTTTTCTTCTTTTTGTTGTATTATGCGCAGCAGCCTCACTTAATATTGCAAACTTTGCATGGCTTTTATAGTACAAGAAATACTGAAACCCTATTTTAATTGACCACGCTTGTTTTCTTCTTCTCTTTGGTCAAAGGTGGCGGCCCAGCTTGTCTTCCTCTTTAAATCAATTTCTTCACGTGAATAAGAAATTCTTCTTTCTTTAATTGGTTGACTTTCCAAGTTATTTTTCTTTGCTTTCCACGTTAATTTCCTTTCCAATTCCTACAAATAATAAATAGGGAAATTACTTAAATTAACTTAAATAATCAATACTTTCTAAATTAATATAATGATAGATATTATATAATAAAATATAAAATATATAACTAAATACTTAACAATAAACCTAGATAAGTGATGTTTCAAAGTACATTTTCATGCACTTATCACAACCCCCAACCAGCTTATTGTTAGTCCCTAGCAATCCAAGCGCAAAAATAAAATAAAGACTAAATAAATAAATAAAACTATCTAAACCACTTTCGTAGGGATCACGATTGCATTTAGCGTATGCAACAAGCCTTTAAACCCCTAGGTGTCCCTAGTGGACGAGTTATAGTCTCGTGGGCTTACAGCGACGACACTCACAAACGTCATCTCAAACACACAATAAAAACTAAATAGTCCCAATAGTTTCACATAATTTTTGTCCTCAGAGAATGCATAGTAGTGAAATCAGAGAACCTTCAAAGTACTCAACGTAACTCAATCCAAGTCTTTGAATAAACTATCTAAGCTAGACTCAAAGTGTGTGTGTGCTAAGGTTCGTTCACAGCTTTATTCCTAGGTAGCCAACTCAATGATTTCGTTTAAAAATTGGGATCGATGGGTCTAACCAACCTAGATATCTCAATTTAAGCTCTGTAGTTGCTTTTATGTGTGCTCAATATGGTATGATTTTTTTTTCTTTTCTGTCTCTTGTTGCATTTTTCTTTTGGTTTTCTTTTCTTCCTCTTTTGCCATTTTTTTTTTTTTTCAACACACCTACCCTTCAAGGTAGCATTTCTCCTCATGGTGGTCCTAATACTCGCCCATGGGTAGCTTCACGCTTGTTGGTTATAGGTGGTTTACTTTCTTTCTTCAGAGACTTTTTCTTTTATTTGCATTCATACCATACGTCATAACACAAGCAATTCAGGATAGATATCTAAGCAAACGGTCATTCATCGACATGCAATTATTCAACTAGTCATCTTGCTAACTACTCAGGCTTCCACTGCTAACAACCTATAATTAAGTGCTTACGAGTCTAACATAGATAAACTATTCAAGTCATCAGATAAAAGTGCATTAAAGGACTTATCGTTTCTAAGATTTCACCCTAAAGCAAACAATATCATCATTGGATTTATGTTTAACTATTAAGGACTAAAAGCAAACAAAATAAACAATCAATTTTTTTTTTTTTAAAAAATAATATGTATTTATGACAGGTTTTCATGCGCATGCATCCACACCCCCACACTTAAAACTTGCATTGTCCTCAATGTAAGATAAATATAAAGAAAAAGAATTAAGGAACAACACTACCAGGCGCGGAGTTGATCAGATTCCTACTGGTGAGACTTTGGTTGTGTGGCTGTGTAGGTGTGCTAACTCCTGCATAAACACTCATGCAAACAATAAAAAAAAAAACATGCAATTAGCACACAATAAAGTAAAACTAAAGAAAATAAAATAAATAAATTAAAATAAAATAAAGCAGAGCAAGGGTTGCCTCCCCGCTAGCGCTAAGTTTAATGTCTTCAGCCAG
Organism: Zanthoxylum bungeanum; assembly: GCA_019454045.1. Classification (NCBI taxonomy): domain Eukaryota; kingdom Viridiplantae; phylum Streptophyta; class Magnoliopsida; order Sapindales; family Rutaceae; genus Zanthoxylum; species Zanthoxylum bungeanum. The sequence continues at coordinate 5,500 of SKCR01016012.1, forward strand.
ACGTAAACACTCAAGTTGTCATGGTGGTTTCCATCTAGCGTACTGATGAAGACACACGAGGGAATGTTTGTCTAGCTGAGGTAGTGTATTCATGGGTCCTCTTAGGTCTGGAGATTGTTGAAATCTTGGACTCTTCGTATGGAAAATTTTTCTCAATCTCCTTTTTAATCTCACATGCATCATCTTTAATTTAGCATTAACTCTCATTTTTCTCATTTTTCGGTTCTTTGGGATCAGTTTTAGCTCAAGAGGATTTAATTCAAGTTGCAGAAAAGATATTTCTGGCTGGACTGTTCCTAGCATGTATGACAAATGACACTCACCCTCACCCTGTGGTTGTTTCTCGAGATGTAAACTGTTAAGCTCTTGAGGAGATGGTACTCTAACTTGGAAATGTGACACTTGTTCTCTCTTGGAGGTGTTGGCACTATCATCCTTAGGGTCACCTATAGTGTTGGAAGTATGCTGTATCCCTACCTCTTTACTGCTCCTAGTGATTATGGCATTAACACCTCCTATACTGGATACCTCATGATTAACTTGTGCCATGTGCTGACCTAGTGGATTAGGTTGAGTCTGAGATGTGAATTTTCCTTGTCTTTGTACACTCATGACATTTGTCAATTTAAAGATTTGACTCTTGATTTCTTTTTGGTCTTCAGCTACCTGAGCTATCAATGACTCAATCCTTTGATGGGTTGATTCAAACTTCTGATTGGTCTTACTTTGAGTTTCCACAAAGGCTTGCAGGGTGTCCTCTAAGGATTCCTAGGATGGCAGGTGTGTGATACTGAGGTGGGGTACTGTAACTCCTAGGCTGTGGTGTCTGAGTCGACTGATGAGAGTCTTGTTTCCAACTGAAATTGAGATGGTTTCTCCAACTAGGATTATAGGTATCTGGATATGGTGTATAAGGCTTCTGGTACATCCCTAAAGTATTGTAGTTTTCCTCATTTGTACCCCTCATCTCACTGTACATAGGACACTCTTGGGATTCTAGCTGGGCTACTGAATGCATTGTCTTGCTGTCTTTGGCTATTAAGGCTCCTATCTGTCTAGTTAACAGCTCAACTTGTGTCTTAAGGCTATCCTCATCCCTAAAGTGTTGTAGGCTTCTGCTAGAAAAAGTGTGTGTCCTATCAGTATTATCTACGGCATTAGGTCCAGTCCAAGTGTGAGATTTCTCAGCTAGGTCATCTAAATATTCGAGCGCCTCATCAGGGTCCTTTCGAATGAACTTACCATTGCACATCGTCTCAACGAATTGGCGTTCCCTAGGGGTTAGTCCATCATAAAAGTAACTTACTAAACGCCAACTCTCATATCCATGGTGAGGACAACTAGCTAACAACTCCTTATACCGCTCCCACGTTTGATAAAGGGTCTCACTGTCTCTCTGGGAGAAGGTGGAGATTTTTCTTTTCAGGGCATTTGTCTTATGGTGTGGGAAATATTTATTAAAGAATGCCTGAGTCATCTCGCCCCACGATCCTATTGACCTAGGTCTTAAAGAATAAAACCAACTCTTAGCTCTATCCTTAAGGGCAAAGGGAAAGAACCTAAGTCTAATTGTGTCAGTGGTCCCAAAACGGTCATGGAAGGTTGCTACTACCTCTTCAAACTCCCTAATGTGTACGTAAGGGTTTTCGCTCTCTAAACCGTGAAATGTTGGAAGATACTGTATCATTTTAGTCCTAAAGTCTATGTGTGGTGCATTAGGAGGAAACATGATGCACGAAGGTGTAGCTGTGCGAGTTGGGTGGCGGTACTCTTCAAGAGTCCTCCTAGGTGGTCTCTCGTATTCACTCATTTTATGTGCGCTAGACGCAGATGGTGTAGAAAAAGGATTTTCAAATATATTCTCAGAATCTGAGCTTTCTTCTTCAGTCCTAACAAATCTACCAAATCTATCCCTACGTCTAGACATGCAATTTAAGTTCAAATAATACGAGAAATAAAATAAATAAATAAAAAGAATAAACTTAAACTTAAAATCTAACTAAAACTAAAACAGAAATAAAATAACTAAAATAAAATACTAAAATTAAAGACTAGAAAAAAATAAAAAGAACTAATTAAAAATAAAAACTAAAATACTAAAAGAAAATAAATAAGCGAATAATAAATGAATAAAATAAAATAAAATACTAATAATAAAAAAATGGAACGAAGTTACCGCTTCGTTATTGACTAAGCAAACCTGGTCCTTTTGCTTGTAAACCGTCTCCCCGGCAACGGCGCCAAATTTTGATTACGCCCAAATATGACTTGCGGTTATCGCAGTATAGCTGGGGTGTCGATTCCTCAGAGAGATGGTTACATGAACTAATTTACTCAAACAAAAACATTAACGGTAACTTAATAAATAAAACGATAAAAATTGGTAATTATATTAAAGATAAATAAAATAATGAAAAGATATTAAAATATAATGGCAGAGAGATATGACAAAGCTTCGGGAATCCCTCTTGCATCGAACTCTTATATTTAGTTATTGATTCCTATTATTACACAATTGAAGGTTTCACATCCCAAACCAACAACCGGAAAATATTCAATTCTACGCATGATAAATTCTAAGGTAATTAATGATTATTTTCTCTATGTTAACAGCATACAAAAGCCATCGTTACGAGCTATCTAACGTCGACAATATACCCTCAGGCAATACTGCAGCAGAAGACCAACACGCAAAACAACTTTACCAGTCACAATTAAATCTGCAAACCACACATAGAAGAAGCATGACTGGATCTATATGGGATTTGACAAAACATAATTTCTGGATTAATAAATCGAAAGATAATAGAAAATAACAACCATTAATTTTATTAAACGATTAAAAGGTACTTGTAGGAATCAAAAACATAAATAATAGAAATCAACACAAAGTTCATCCATACCTTTGCCTAGAGAATTAGTTCCCCATAAAAGAAATAAATCTAGCCTGGGATTGGAGCGACATGTTATTCTGAATAATTACTGATCCGCGTCCCGACTCTAGGCTTTCCTGAAGAACTTCTTCTCTCTCACGCGTGAATGCTGCACCCAGCCTTCTGGTTCTCTCACGCACCTGGAGCCTTCGAGTAGCAACTCTGCTTCCTTCACGCGTGGATGCTGCTTCTTTGTTTTCTTCTAATTCTTGCGCAGCAGCTCTCGGCTTCACGCCTGCACATATGGAGCTCTCGGTTTTTTTCTTCTTTTTGTTGTATTATGCGCAACAGCTCACTTAATATTGCAAACTTTGCATGGCTTTTATAGTACAAGAAATACTGAAACCCTATTTTAATTGGACCCACGCTTGTTTTCTTCTTCTTTGGTCAAAGGTGGCGGCCCAGCTTGTCTTCCTCTTTAAATCAATTTCTTCACGTGAATAAGAAATTCTTCTTTCTTTAATTGGTTGACTTTCCAAGTTATTTTTCTTTGCTTTCCACGTTAATTTCCTTTCCAATTCCTACAAATAATAAATAGGGAAATTACTTAAATTAACTTAAATAATCAATACTTTCTAAATTAATATAATGATAGATATTATATAATAAAATATAAAATATATAACTAAATACTTAACAATAAACCTAGATAAGTGATGTTTCAAAGTACATTTTCATGCACTTATCAGTCGCATAATAGGCGACCATCAATGCAAGACATGATCCCTGGACTTGTTCCAGATCCAAAAACAGTTCTTCCTTTTGTAAGCTTTGGCATTTCAGAACGCTTGAGACGGCCAATCTTTGACCACATGCCGCTTGGTACTGTTAAAGTCAATGGATCACCGAAAGGTGGAAATGATTAAGGAAAAAAATATATTAAATTTATGAGTGGGTCTCACATGCTTAAAAAGAAAATAATAAAAAATTATAATTCATTATTTGCACAGTGAATCTCATGCCTATAAATAGAGGCTTCATTTCATTATTTTCTTCATCTCATTCTCAACCAAATCCTATGTATTCTAAGAGGGAAAATATATTTTATTCTTAAGAGTTTTTGAGAGAGTTGTACTTCTCATATTTTAAAATAGTGGAGGATTGTTCACTTCTTATATTTAGAGAGAAGTTGTAAAATTCTCTCCACTATAATGAAATCCTTCTACTTTTGTCCGTTGATGTTTCCCTCATATTGAGGGTTTTATCAAGTTAAATTTATGTCTCATTGCTTTATTTTATTGCTAAGATTTATGGTAGATTAAGCCTCCTAATTATTATTATACTGTTATATGGTAGACATAGCCTCATAAACTAACAATTATTCTCAATTTCATTTTACTTGCGTGCGAGCTTCAGCCCACGATCCCCTAACAGGTACTCTACTAGCCTGCATTATAAGCAAAATGGCAACCCATTGTAAGTACAATCATACGACCACAACAGGATTTGTGGTTAATGTACACCCGACATTTGTTTGCAACTGAATATCACCAATTCCTACTCTCCCAGGGGAACTGATACATCCCATCACTGAACCAAAATATTTTGCTTTGTATGTTGTGAAGAAATCTCTGTGAGGAGTGACGTAGTAGGATATGTTGGACAATTATGACCCATAGCATCACTATTTGTACAGAACATGGCGTTGTTGTAAAAATTAACTATGTGACAAGGGAAATTGCTCTTTTATCATTTGTAATTAGATTACCCATATATATAAATGATAAAAGTCCATATGATTAGTACCGGATTAATAAGATATGAGACAATATTAATCCACTAAGGTTTAATCATTAATTATCCCTAGTCGTAGTATTATCGAGACTGGACATCGATAATGCGGAATAGGCTAGTATTACACTTGTGCGCTTTATGGAAGCGTAACGGCATAGTTCTCATATATTTGGGTATTGGATACTCATGCAAGTGTAATAGGAGGTTCGGTTTACCGATGGTACGGGAAAAACTTCACTGTGGATAGACCCATCGGAATCCCATTGGTAGTATGACTATGTGTCTATGGGAATTCGAATCAGGGTAGGTGTATTTGGTCTTAACCTGAGACTTGCATCGCTAATACTTGCGAAAATCAGTACGTTTTGGTTTTGGTCTTTCGGAATTTAACAGGTTCTGTGTACGCCTCTTCTGGGTTTAGTGAGAATCGTAGTGTATTGGGTGTGATGTCAAGAAGGAAGTGTCACTTTAGTCATATGGAGATGATAATCACGCTGGAAACGGAACTGGTACTCTTGTATGCTGCAGCTATCAGGATAATATGACAAGGTCATGATTATCCGATTATAGAGACTAGTTACCAGAGATCCGATATATGCTTCGTACGGGGCAGACACAATTGCAGCCCTAGCATGTGACATTCTGATACTGGATCGTAATACGCAATACTACGTATACTACGCCTGACAAAGATCTTGTATTCCGCAGAAGAATATTTCTGGAGAATTGGGTAGGCACGGTGCTTTGATAGAAGCCAACCATGTCTTGTAAATCGGTAAGAACGTGGTACCGGGTACGCGCGTATTCGGATAGTCCGATGACCGGATTTACTGGTAACATATCCAGGGATCTCTTGGGTCGCCTCCCAAAGATTCACCGATGATGTTTGACTCGAACAGAATTAATCTGGGATTAATTATGAGAGAGAGATGTTGGAGTTTGCTAAGGTCACAAGGATCAATAAACAAGCATGAACATAAGTGCGAATACAATGAGGGAGTTGCGGAATACTCACATCGAGCGGTTGAGCGACGCGGTAGGCAACAAAACTCAACTTTCTGCCTCTTGGACTGCTCGGCAGTGGCTGTTTGTGCAGTCCTCAAGTTCTGTATCCCTACGCGATCATCATCTCCATATGACTGGAGTGACACTTTCGTCTTGACATCACACCCAACACACTACGATTCTCAATATACCCAGCATAGGCGTACACAGAACCTGTTAAAGCCCTGGACGATCGCAACCAAAGTATATTGATTGTCGTAAGTATTAGCGGTGCAAGTCTCAGGTTAAGACCAAATACACCTACCCTGATTTCATACTTCCATAGACACATAGTCATACTACCAATGGAATTCAGAGGGGTCTATCCAGAGCGAAGCTGTTTCCCGTACCATCGGTAAAACACAACCTCCTATTACACTTGCATGAGTATCATATACCCAAATATATGAGAACTATGTCGTTGTGCCCTCACAACGCGCACAAGTGTAATATTAGTCTTTTACGCATTCATCGATGTCCAATCTCGATAATGCTCTGACTAGGGATATTTAATGATTTATCCTTCATGGACTGATACTGTCTCATATCATTCTCAATCCAGGAACAAATCACAGGGCCCTCCTATCATTTATATATCTTGGTGATCTAATCACAAATGATAAGAGTGCAATCTCCTTTGTCACATAGTTAATTTGTACAACAACACCATGATCTGTACAAATAGTGACGCTATGGGTTATAATTGTCCAACAAGAGAGAAAAATAATCTGGGATTAATTACGGCAATAATTAATCTGGGAATTAATTATCAAAGAGAAAGAATTAATCTGGGATTAATTGCGTCGAGAATTTATCTGGGATTAAATTCGACGAGAAGAGAGAACACGGTTAATTTAGAATTAAACTGTAAAGTAAATTTAATAGTGAAATTGGATTTTACTATTTAATTTATTTAATTGGGCTTAAATAATATATATTAGATATATTAAATGAAATCGAATTTCAATGCGGAATTAAAATTAGATTTTAATTCGCGCGAAAGAATTAGTTTAGAATTAATTCGCAAGCGACTTTCATAATAATATTGCAAAGCATTATTATTTAATTAAATTTGATTTAATTATGTCGCAACGGAAAATTCGTTAATTCAGAATTAAACGAAACCGGGCCCAAGCGAAGTTGTGTGTTAAGTTACCCGACTTAAATTTGGAATTTAAAAGTGGTGGGACCCACTTCACTTACATCAAATTTGGACATTTGATGGAAGTGGTTAGGCTTAAATCATGGGCTTGATTTGTTGGAAGAATGGCTTGGCTTTACTTCTTTAACACTCAAGCCAATTACAACACACAAACTTATTATTTATTAATTTGTTGACTTTGGAAGTGCACACAAGTTACTATTCATAGCAACCAAAGTTCTCTCTCATTTCTTCTCTACAATGGCCGAAACTTGGAGCTTTCTCTCGATGGAATTTTGCTTCAAAAATTCAAGCTTGCTAGCACATTTAGAGTCAAAAAAAGTGATAGGAAGACTCACCCGAGAGTTTGGAACTCGATCTCAAGCTCCGAAGCTTCCAACACATCCAACAAAGAAGGAAAATTTTTGAAATCTCCTCAACCAATCAATGTGAGTATTCCGCAACTCTCTTGATAATTCACACACGAATCACTCTTAGACGATCTTGGCATGTTCTGGGAACACTAACAACGATATCAGAGCAAGATCTAAGTTTGATTTGAACCTAGGGTTTGTAAACTTTAATTTGGGAATTTTGTGTTTGGAGCTTGATTTTCTTAAATTAATGATTTGGTTGAGCTTAGATGATGTTGAATTGGATTTGTGCATTGTTGGATTTGTGAAATATTGATTAGATAAAAAATCCCCAAATCCATAGCTTGGCCGAATTAATACCCTAGGAAAGCTCATGGGAATTTTTGAAATTTGACATATTGGATGTGTTGTTGGCATGATAGAAATTTCGAATGTTGATTTAAATTGGATTGAAATCAAATTGAATGATTTTTTTATGCCTTTTTCCGTGAGTTTGAAGCATGTTTTAGAATTGATTTTGCTTCAATTTGTGTTGGACATGAATTGAAAATGATGAGCATGATTAATTGAATTAATTAGTATTTTGGAAGCATTAGATTAATTAATTAATTATGTTAATTACACTTGAATTGAATTAATTTGTAATTTGGAATAATGAGTTAATTTGATTTATTGTATTTGGGCTTAATGGGCTTGGTTGGGCCAAATTTGGTTTAGGATAATTGGTTGGATCCAATTGGGCCTAAAACCATTTCCATAAAGTCCAAATATGATAATTGGGCCTTTAAAATTTTAATTGGGCCTAATGGGCCTAAATTGATTTTGGCATAGGGTGATTCCTAATTGGGCCTTGGCATCTTGGGTTTGACTCATAATTGCCAAAGCCCATGCCTAAAGAATTAATTGAAATCCCATTGGACTTTAATTGAATAATATTGGATACTAATTGGGCCTTTGAGACCCGTTAAGATTTGATTTGGAATCCAAGTCTAAAAGGCACATTAATAAAGTGTAATTATTTAATTTGGAATTAAATAAAGAATTAGTATTGAATACAAATTAAATTGGATTTAAAATTGTAGTTCAATATAATTCAAGAATACGTACTTTGAGTATTTATTCTTAAACGAGTTGGACTCGTGCAAATCAAATTGTTGTTTGAACATTGGATGATCACTAATCAAAGATTAACTAATTGGATTAGATTGATTGATAACACGCTTTGTGTGAATACTTGGATGTATGTATGAATAATGTATATCGGATGGATATTAGAAGGGTGATGGAAATTTTGGAAATTATTTTAATAAATTTAGAATTATTAAATTGGACCTGCGTGTTCAGCCTATTACCTATTTTCTCATTGTACTTCTCTTCTCACCAATTCCCCTCAATGTAATGAGATTTCTTTAGAAGTATTATGTAATTAGGTAGAAATATGAATAGTGCTAGCGGGAGAGAGGAAATAGAGAGATTTGTTCTAGGAACAAGTTTGTTGTATATCCATCCGCATATCATTATTAAATTTTATCGCACCTTATTATGCTTTTAGAATGCATGCTTAAGGGTGTATGATGAGACCTAATAAAAGATAATAAATTGGTTGCCAATTTACATGAAAAACCATCAACAAATATTAAGCGTTTTCCTTCCATTGAGTGATTCTCTCTCAAGATCCAAGATTGGCATTGGTTTGTTGGCCAAAGTCAAGGCCTTTATCCATCGCAGATGTGTTTGAATCGTGAAGGCTTTGTTCCATATCGTACGCCTTGGGCAAGTTATGATTTGTTGGCCAAGGTCAAAGTCACTTCTTGTTCATTGGCCTCGATTACGAAGCTTTCCCACTATCAATGGGTCACGCTTAACTAGAATCATTAAGCTTGTTGAGCCAAAGCCAAGGCTTACTTGATTTAGAGGAAAAGGTTAGGCAATATATTAGATATATTGGATATATGTTTCGGACTTGGAGGTCCACCTACCGGATCTAGGAATTGGATGAGATCCAATTGATCTTACAGATCTACCTAGTTAAATATCATACAGCTTGTTGGCCAAAGTCAAGGTTGTGTGTTATTTAACGGGGTCCTAGCCCACTAGGAAACTAGGTTTCTCGAGTACTCCACAGAGGGTTAGAGGCTCGCCGAAAAATAGTGGGAGACAAGTATTAAATTTACAATTTCGTTTAGATACTTGCCAATACGCGCTCATTTCTTTTTCGTCATTAAAAAAATTTAAATATATTAGTTGGACTAATATTCAATTGTTGTTTTAATTGAACAGTTGGATTGTATTCAAACTACTTCATTTATAGTTGGTTATATAATTGGATTATAGTAATCAATATATTTGAATGTAACCAATCAAATAGTAGTTGATTATATAGTTAGACTATAGTAATCATTATATTCGATTGTACCCGAAATCGTTGATTGAATAGTTGGACTATTGGAATCAAGATAACTGAAAGATTAGAATTTAAAACATAATCCTGGGTGAAAATGTCTTTAAGCGGCTTCAATTTTCAAATTGGGAATAGAACCTCAGGATAGTCCTGGGAGCCGAGAAGTTACTTTATTTGATAGAGTGACATCTCGGGCCTTAGCCCGGAGTTGAGCAAATAGTGGAGCATGAGTTTTGGAAGACTCATGGTGATGATAACTTTAGTGCTCAATCTGTTATGCTTACCGTAATGATTCCTTAATTTCTTTGTCAGAATTAAGGATAAATCCTTATAGTATGATATTGAAATTTAAGGATCTTCATAGATTTATTCTTAGATCTTAGAAGTACTAATTTCAAAAGAAAACTCTTGGAGAGTTAATGGCTATGCTTAAAGAGACAGAGCCAGAGCTTGCAAAAGGGATAAGAAGCGCAATACGCATCTTACTTCAACATCCCAGAAGGTCAAGGCTTAGCCGAAGGCTTCTAGAGATATAAAAAGGGGCAAAGGCAAAATCATCACAGTCTTCTAGGAAGACAAAAGACATATCCCAAGAGGTCTGCCTAAACTGTGGCAAACATGGTCACTGGAAGCGTGACTGCCGTATGGACAAGGCAGACATGAAGGAAGTGAAGGCGGGGCAAGGCTTCGGCTTCAAGTATGTTTGTCATAAACATATTCACTACTAATTTCAAAATTAGATTTTTGATACTAGATGTGGTACATAAATATGTACTAATGTGCAAAATCTGCTAATTAGTAGGAGACTGACTTCAGGTGAGATTGACCTGCGAGTCAGAAACAGGGCGAAAGTCACTGTTTTGGTCGTAGAAACCTAAATTTTGGAACTGCCCTTTGGCATGTACTTAAATTATGAGACTATTATAATGTATCTAGTTTGACTAGGAACATTATCTCTCTGTATCTAGTTTAACTCGTTGCCGGTATACCTTTATATTTTAGAACACTAGGTGTTTTTTTTATAAAAATGATATTGAGATAAACACATTAGATGTGAATAACAGTATTTATATTTAGAATATAAATGAATCTCAAACATATAATAAGACAAACAAAATCTCAAACTGGATAAATCTGTTGAGACTTAAAAGTGGCATTGTTGTCTGGGACACATTAACAAGACTCGTATATCTACACTTTCGAAGAGTGGGTACTAGGACGGATTTGATTCTAATTCAAATGATGTCTACGAATCTAGTTTATTAGGCAAAGTGCCTAGAACACCTTTTACTTGGTAAAAAAACACCTTTTACTTGGTAAAAGTGCAAATGCCACCGATCTGTTAGCCCTCGTTCATAGTGATGTAAGTGGGCCCATGTCTAACTAGGCTAAAGATGAATATGAATACTTCATAACCTTTACGAATGTGGCATCGCGTTACGGTTATATGTATCTTATGAAACACAAGTCAGAAACTTTTGAGTAATTCAAAGAGTTTCGACACGAAGTAAGAAAATAGATCGGTAAAATTATTAAAAACATTACGGTCGGACCATAGTGTAAAATACTTAAACATATGAGTTTCCAAATTACCAGAAAGAGTGGTATTCTTTCACAATGGACTCCTCCCGGGACACCTCAATTTGACGGTGTGTCTGAACAGAGAAACCGAACTTTGTTGGACATGGTAAGGTTAATGATGAGTCGCTCTGAGCTACCAATTTCCTTTTGAGGATACACTTTAAACAGTGCAATACTTATTTTGAATAAGGTTCCATGTAAATCTGTTAGACAGACTTCATATTAGATATGAACATGAAAGAAATTGGGTTTCTCATTCCTGAAGATTTTGGATGTTGGGCATATAATTGAATGTTTGGATGATACCAAACTAGAACCCAAATCGGATAAGTGCCTATTTGTGGGTTGTCCCAGGGAAACCAAAGTATAGTACTTATACAACTCACGAGAGAACAATGTAATTGTTGCTCTCCATGCGGTTTTCCTAAGAGGAATTCCTATATGCAGTGGTAAGTGGGAGGAAAGTAAAACTCGATGAAAATCAGAGTAATAATGTTCCAGGCACTGAGTCCTCACGGAAGACCAATAGTTCATCAGGGATGAAACTGTACCAATAATCTTCGAATACACAAGAACCGCATAGGTCGGAGAGAGTAAAAAAAAATAACCTAGGAGGTGTGGGTTTCTGATCTCACCTCATGTAGATGTCAGTCTTATTGAGGAAGACGAACCAGCTACGTATGAGGAAGTGATACAAGGTATCGACTCCTTTTATGGCAAAGTGGCATGAAGTCCAAAATGGATTCCATGTATACAATCAAGTTTGGACACTGGTTGTTGTACCAGAAGGCATTGTGCCTATTGGCACTATATGTGTCTTCAAGGAAGACATACATGGATGGTAACATACAAATGTACACAGCTAGGCTTGTACAGAAAGGGTATCGTCAACGACATAATGTCGACTACGACGAAATGTTTTCACATGTTGCGATGATTAAATCCATTTGGATAAAGCTTGCTAATGCTGCATATTTCATAAATGAAATATGGCATATGGACGTCAAAACCGCTTTCCTTCACGAAAACCTTTTGGAGGATGTTTACAACATCCTGACGGTTTTATCGTGCCGAAACATGCAAACAAGATTTACAAGTTAAATCGATCCATTTATGGATTAAAGCAAGCATTGTGTTCTTGGAACCAGCGTTTTGATTTAATCATAATGGTATATGATTTAATTCAAAACGAATATGATTGTTGTGTATATAAGAAGGTTAGTGGGAGCGCACTGACAATGAATGTCATATAAGTGTAGGCATTGCATTTTTTCATGTGAAACCCGATGATGAGTCTCATTTGGAGGCACTACCTTTTGAGTCACGAAAGCCGCAGGAAACAGATATCGGAAGGGGAAATTCAGAATAAACAAGCTCACTGTCTTCGTAGTGCTGCGTTCGTTACTTCGTTCGAACGGCAAACAGATTGCGGGCGTTCGTGTCGCGTTCGAGGAAGCGTTCGAACGGTGTCGGTAATTCTGGTTTTGCTGCTAGCCTCACACCCCAGCCCATTTAGCTCCCCAAAGCCCATAAAACACATCCCAAATTAAATAAATAAATATTAATTTAATCATTAAACATTAAATAAAATATTTAAAACATTTACCAAACTTAAACTAAAATCATGTCTAATTTAAATAATTTGAATATATTATATACTAAAACTAAAAAGAAGATATACCTAATTAAAATCAATCCTAACCAATTAAAACCAATCATATATTTGACTTCCTAATCTAATAAGATAATTACCAATCTAAAATATTTGTATTCCTAAACCAACACAAATTAAATATTACAACTTCCTAATTTAAAATATTTTGTCCCCCCTCAATCTTGTGTATACCTTTCTTGGAAATCCTAATTGAATACCAAATCCTTTCCTTGTGAGACAAGAAGAAAACCCTAGACATCTTCTATATAAACAACCCCTAACCAAAGCCATTGCCCCCTTGACACATATAATTCACACCCAAACTCTCTCTAATCTCTTACAATTCACGGTATTAGAACCATAACAAGTAAAGAATAACTCTCTTCATCTCACTCTCTCTTGGCCGAGAACCATACATCCACCATCCCCCTCCTTAGCCGATTCACAACACCCCCTATCACCACCAAGAACACATCCCCCCATACAACCCTTACAACCACTGAAACACCACTTAATAAACACTCAAAACCAGCCCCCTAAAGCACGCCTAAACAGCCCATGAATCACCCTAAAACAACGGCCCAAATCCTCTTAAAACGGTCCCTTAAAACCTTAAAAACGTAACATAAAACTGCATTCATAACCTTAAAAATAATCACACACAACTGCACTAAGAACCCATACAAACTTGGAAGAGTTCATTGAAAACGTTAAAACAGGTGGCCCGAGCAGTGAGCAGCAAGACAGAGGCCGAACAGGAGCAGAACGGATTTCGAACCGCAAGCAAAACCGCAAAGCAGTGAGCTAGGATGCTGAACCAGTGAACCAGAAAAGTTGCGGAGTTTTACCCCTTCCGATCTTCGTGAAACGCGAGTCCGAGAGACGGCTTAAAAGGTTAGACCTGAGGGTACTTTTCACACCCATCTCTACATGATTTTTGTTGTTTATTTTGGATTATATTTTACTTATTCGTTGAATCCTATTTATGTGTGATGTGTGTTGTGGATATGAGATGAATGAGAAATGTGTTAACTCTCGCGGTATATCGGATGGAAACCCGGACATAAATTTCATAGCCGATTCCGAATGGACGGTAATATGATCTGTTCTCGGGACACAACTCCACGTACCGCTTGAGTAAACGGCACTATCTTTTGCCTTGTGTTGCTTTGGTTTGTTTATTTTTCGTCACTTGAATTCTGTATGTTGTTTATTTATGCATGATTCAATCAAGCGCATGGGCTTAGTGAGTTAGTCCAAAGGTCCTCTATTTGAGAGACGAGAGCCGAAAAGGCACCTTTGTGACGCTCTTCCTTCACCGCGCCGGTTGATGTGTGTTCGGTTGGATACAAGATACGTTCAATCGGGCATGCTTAGTTTGATATTATTGATTTTATCTTTTTATGCATGGTTCAATCAAGCGCATGGGCTTAGTAAGTGGAATGAAAGATCCCTTATGGGGAGGGGTTAAAACCTTTACCTGATGCTTTGCCGCGCCGGTTGATGTGTGTGTCGGATGGATGTAAGATGTGTTCAATCGGGCATACTTGGTTTTGATATGATTGGCTCTATTTTTGTATGTGTGATGTGACGCGCATGGGCTTAGTATATTGGTCTAAAGGTCCTCTCTTTGAGAGAGCAAGAGCCCCAAAAGGCCACCTTTACGGTAGTACTTCGCCGCGCCCCTTTAGTTTGTTGTTTATATATTGCGTCCCATTTCATGCATCAGGTCTGTTTCCGTTCGAACGCGTTTACGAACGCAACTCGAACGCGCATACATTTTGCCTTATCATGCATCAGGTCTCATTTCCGTTCGAACGCGTTAACAAATGCCATACGAACGTGAGCATTCTGTTTCATTTCTGTTCGAACGCGTTAACAACGCCATACGAACGTGAGCATTCTGTTTCATTTCCGTTCGAACGCGTTAACAAATGCCATGTGAACGTGAGCATTCTGTTTCATTTTCGTTCGAACGCGTTTACGAACGCTACACGAACGCGAACACACTGAACTGAGACATATTCATCACATGCCACGTATAATTGTTTCTTAGGTGATTTTTATGGAACCACACATAGTCATTCTTATCTTTGTGCACATAATAATGAAAAGCATGTTTATTCCATTAGTTGCGTCGTTTGCCTTAGTCTTGATTTAACGCATTACGATTCATATGCCTATGCCATGATGACTTTGGAGTATTATTTCTTGTGATATATCGGATGGAAACCCAGACATAAATTCCGTAGCCGATTCCGAATGGACGGTAATGCGGTCTGTACTTGGGATATAATTCAACGTATCACTTGGAAGAGTGCTCACATATATGCTTGTGTTTTCATGA
>SKCR01016013.1:0-20743 GCA_019454045.1 Zanthoxylum bungeanum
GGCTTGATTAATTTCTAGAGCAGCAAAGGAAGCATATTGGCCAAGAACCTCCATGTCTGTGCTGGTGCCGACCAAAGGCGAATGAGGCCGGAAAGAAGCAAAGGACAGTCGTCCAAAGTGATCCAAAATGTTCTGGATTGTTTGCAACAATGGGTCGGATACCTATACACAAAGAAGAAATTAGCAAGTATAATCCAGGATAAAGACAAACTAGAGAAGAAGAAAAGACTTACCATCCCAGAACAAGAACCATAGGGCTGACCCACCAGTGCCTCGAAGGCCTCAGCCACGGGCTGCGCTAACTCTTGAGGACCTGGGGATGATGGATGCTGGGGGAAAAAAGTCGACTGTGGTGCGGCCTGAGGAGAAGACGGCCGAGCAGGAGAACTCATTGGCAAAATGGAAGACTCAGCCCGAGGGGGTGACGGCTGCTCAGGAGCAGCCAGTACTTGGACAATCTGAGTAGGAGCTGCGGAAGAAACGACCATGAGAGCCAGAGATGACGACCACTCAAGCTCAAGAAACTCTGCTTGAGGAGAAGAAGGTAGAGGAGCCAAAGACGACGGCTGTGCTGAGACCGAAGTCTGACGCGCAGAAGTATTAGGAGATACCGCTTCTGGCATCGAATGTTGTGACGCAGTAGTCGGCCAGACATCTGTAAGAGAATCAGAGTCAGACGAATCAGAAATATAAATGATTTCATCTTATTCGTAAATGCGACGAAGTACGTTGTTTTTATACATGGACCGAGCCTCATCTAATGACTCCAATTCGGCAAACTATAGAGGCCGTCCACGTCCCTATAACTCCCCCTGAGTCCTGAGGTAGACATCATAATTGCCTAAGGTAATGCCACAGAGCCCCAGTCGGCCAGATAGGCTCTGGCACTTCATCCTCATCATCCGGATCCTGCACGATTGGTGCAGAACCGTCCAAGGGGAAGCGCTCAAATGGGGAATGATCACCAGGAATCTCCTCAACTCTTAGACGCGAATAGCCAGATTCAACAGATGGCTCCGTACCTTGGGGTCGGCTCCAATTGCATCTCCCTCCCCTGGGAATTGTGTCATGACAGGACCTTCGACAGCGTCATCCTCATCAGAGGGAAATTGAACAGCCGGCATCCCTGCAGGCCCCGCTCTCTCATCTCCGCCCACAGGAGCTTCGGCCTCTGGAATTCGCACCGTTTCAAGAATTGCTGAAGGCGGATCAATCTTAAGGGCCTGTACCAAATGCATAGTCATGTTATAAAAATACCTCAAACCTGTATGAATGTAAAAGAAAGCAGGTCTCAAGCTCATACCTTAGAGCGACGGGCGAGCGGAACGTCCGAATCAGAACTTCGGCTGGGAGAAGGCTGCTTTCTTTTAGCAAGCTTTATACTCTTGGGTTTAGACGCCTCGGCTGCCTTCTTTGACCCCGACGGCTCAGAAGATTTGGGGGACAAAGGAATAAAATAAAACACCCTCGCGGGAGGCAAAGAAAAATATCGCTCACGGGATGATTGCCAGAAACAGTCAAAGCAACGATGAACCGATGTACAAGGAGCGAAATGAGCTATGACAAAAGAAGACAGCAGGAAGCAAGTCTCCACTAAGGAGTCCTCAACTTCAGAAAAAGAAAAGTGTTGGACAATTATGACCCATAGCGTCACTATTTGTACAGATCACGGTGTTGTTGTACAAATTAACTATGTGACAAAGAAGATTGCACTCTTATCATTTGTGATTAGATCACCTAGATATATAAATGATAGGAGGTCCCTGTGATTTGTTCCTGGATTGAGAATGATATGAGACAGTATCAATCCACGAAGGATAAATCATTAAATATCCATAGTCAGAGCATTATCGATATTGGACATCGATGAATGTGTAAAAGACTAGTATTACACTTGTGCGCGTTGTGAGGGCACAACGTCATAATTCTCATATATTTGGGTATAGGATACTCATGCAAGTGTAATAGGAGGTTGTGTTTTGCCAATGGTACGGGAAACAGCTTCGCTCTGGATAAGACCCCCTCGGAATTCCATTGGTAGTATGACTATGTGTCTATGGAAATCCGAAATCAGGGTAGGTGTATTTGGTCTTAACCTGAGACTTGCACCGCTAATGCATAAAACAATCAATATACTTTGGTTGAGGTCGTCCAGGGCTTTAACCGGTTTCTGTGTACGCCAATTCTGGGTATATCGAGAATCGTAGTGTGTTGGGTACGATGTAGAGATGGAAGTGTCACTCCAGTTATATGGAGTTGATGATCGCGCAAGGATATAAAATTGGCTCTCTATATAAGGTTGCAACCGTTAGGATAATATGACTTGGTCATGGTTATCCGATTTTAAAGAGACTAGTTGCTCGTAATCCGATATATGCTTCGTACGGGGCAGACATTGTACCAGCCCTAGGCCTCGCATGTGATCATCTAATACTGGACAGAAATACGCAATACTACGTATACTACGCCTGATATAGATCCTTTATTCCTGTAAGGATATTTTCGGAGAATTGGGGAGGCATGGCGCTTTGCTAGAAGCCAACCTTGTCTTGTAATTCGGTATAAACGTAGTACGAGGTATTTACGTGTTCGGATAGTCCGACGACCGAATTTACTGCCAATATATCCGGGGATCTCATGGGTCGCTTCCCAAAGATTCACCGATGACGTATGACTTGCACTTTTAATTAATCTGGGATTAATTAGATGAGAGAGAAAATTAATCTAGGATTAATTGCGGAGATATTTTATCTGGGATAAAATATCAATTAAAGTGAGAGAACGATTAATTTGGAATTAATCGATAAATTAATATATTTGATATATTAAATGAAATTGGATTTCGACGCGGAATTGGAATTAGATTTTAATTCGGGCAAACGAGTTAATTTAGAATTAATTCGTTAGCGACGTGAATAGTGATTTCGCTAGGCGTAATCATTTAATTACGACGCAACAGAAAATTCGTTAATTTGGAATTAGCGAATCCGAGCCCGAGATGAAATAGAGCAAGAGGCCACCCTTGGATGAGGCCAAATTGACGAGCGACGAAGTTGGGCGAATATGCCTCCACTCCAGCCTTGCCATTGGCCCCGGTCAAGATGTCATGAAACAAGTCACGGCTGCATAAAAACTTACGCCATACACGAAGACATGTTTCATCCTCTTCCGAAATGGGAATGTCATGAACAAAAGACGGACTGTTCGATACAGTAAAAGGGAAAAAGGAAGGAACCCGAGGAAGAGTGTAAAAATAATCAAAGGTAGCACGAGGAAGGAAAGAAGACGGCCTAAGCTGAGTGAAGAGAAGGCCGGTACAAGAGTAAGGGTGAGTTGAATCAATTGTGCCAAAAATAGGAAAATAGGCTCTTAACCAAAGTTGGACAATCCACAAGGGGCCAGAGGCAAGAGGTGATGACCCCGACCGAAGTTACTTTTGGAGGAGGGCCAGCCCCCGATACTTGGCGGCAAGAAGAAAAGAAGCCAAGTCTAATTGACGGCCATGGGCGAGATCAGAAGAAATGGGGAGGTAACCCGCCACAGGTTTTTGGCTGGGTGTGCAAACGATATATTTGCACAGCCAGTAATGAAGGAAAGCTGTATGTTCTAGCATTGAAACCGTACCAACAGTTTTCGAATATGTGCGAAGAAGAGAAGAATAAGACGAAAAAGTGGAATGACTCATTGAAGGAGGGGGAAAACGAAAGTTTGTGGATGCCGAAATGGTCGCTCCTAGAGGGGTTAAACCGGTAAGAGCCCTAACGTCACGAAGGGTGACAGTAAAGGGCCCGACCGGAAAAATGAATACATTTTACTCGGAAGACCAAAAGAGTAAGGAAATGGGAAACAAGTTGTGATCAAAAGCTGGCAGAGACAAGGAAAGCTCAATAAGAGGAAGAAGATGGTGTTTTTCTAAAAAGGCACGGGTATCCGCATGTAACAACATACGTTGATACCAGGCTTCGAAAGTCGTATCAGGCTTGGGCCAGGTGCGAATCAGACTGGACTGAGCAATGACAGAAATGTTAAGTGGTTCAGAAAAAGAAGGGCTAGAAGAAGAGGGAAATTTTTGAGCCAACGGGGCCATTGCGATAGCGTTATCATCAATGAAGATGGGTCCAAGAGCGCACTGGCCGAAATCCTCATCAAGAGTGTGAAGGCCGAACACACCCACAGAAGAATCTTCCAATGCCAACTTGTAATCAGCAAAAGTTGAGTCGTTAGTTTTGGGAAAAGAGGAAGAATAAGCCATTGAGATCAAGAAATAAGTACAAATGAGTTTGCAGAAAAGGCAAAGGTATAGCGAGAGACAGAGGGGAGTGAAGCCTTATGGACAGACGAAGGGTTTAACCTGGGACAGCTGTCGCAACATGAATCGTCGAAGAGTAAGAACAGCGGGAAAACATAAAAGAATAGAAAGTTGCCCTAGACAGGTGTCCGAATGCAACTCGCCGCACCAGTGACGTGCGATGGAAGGAAACATGGAAGTGACATAAAAAGCGGCTCTTAAATAAGCCTCATGATGAAACGTGTAAGAAAGGTCCGCGCATTTATTGCAGATATGACGGGCTTGCTTAAAAATCTTAAGGGATGGCCCGACAAACTATAAGGTGAAGAATCCAACCCCGAATTTACTTCGCCCGACCCTGCTACTTCGTCCTGCAACAGATCGGCCAAGTCTCAGAATCTTACATCGGCCTTCAGAATCGGCCAAGAACAGGTGTCAACACCACACTTTCCAAAGATGTCGTCCAAGCCTTCTCCATTATTAACGCAAAGACTGATATGACAAGACTATCAGGTCACTGGTTTACTCTGACAGAGGACCAGACTTTGGGCAGGGAGCCCCTCCAACCAATCAGAAAGCACGTGGAAAAACCTTCACGTAACAACAGTACCAAGGTCTATCCAACACATATTTAAAGGATCTAAACAAACTCTCCATAGTCAAAAAGAGTTCCGAAAATGAGAAGGAAAAGATCAGAGAAGGCAGAGCAGAGTTGGGAAAAGGAAAAACTCTGCATGAAACGTAGACCAACAGAGGTGGAAGCCTCTCTTTAGTAAGGTGCGAAATGGAATGTAAGAAGACTCGTTAACGGCCATCCACATGGTGTAAGGTGTGAAATAAAATGTAAGGTTGTGGATGGGCTGCGTCCGTTAGCAACAGAGTACCCGAGGTTCTTTGTGTGGAAGGTACCGCACCTCCCGAGTTGCGACTGGGTTGAGCTCATGAACAACAGCTTGCCTGAGCTTCTCTACACGGAGCATGCTGCTTACCAAAGACCTCGGACTCTATAGACTGGGGATTGGCCGAATGA
Organism: Zanthoxylum bungeanum; assembly: GCA_019454045.1. NCBI lineage: Eukaryota > Viridiplantae > Streptophyta > Magnoliopsida > Sapindales > Rutaceae > Zanthoxylum > Zanthoxylum bungeanum. Next base: position 5,319 of record SKCR01016013.1, read on the forward strand.
AGGGCCGGCCAAAGGCAGAAATGGGTGATCATATAAGTTTCCATCACTCCAATCTATACGCCTTTTCATCTTCTCCGACCGAGAATTCGCTCCCCAGATTCTCTGGATTGAGGGATTGACCGAATAGTGGGCCGGTCGAAGGTAGAAAGGAATGGTCTTAAGTTTCTCTCATTTCAATCTATAAGCCTTTTTTTCTTCGACCAGAACACTATCCTACAAGTTCTCTCGACTGAGGGATTGGCCGGGTACCATCCCTCGATTGGAATAGTGATCTTCCCTGAAAAGAAAATTCACCTCGATCTTCACACTCCCAGTTCAATCAAGGTAAATTTGGGGGACAATTGTTGGTAGAAGAAAATCCCCACCATAGGATGAAGTCGCCCTATGACGAAAGGAAGAACGAAGAGAAGAAGTACGATGGGCCGAAGAACGACGACGAGCTTGGGGCAATCAGACCAATGGTTAGGGCGAAAATCCACGATGTGGTTACTTCCACGATCGTAGCAGTTGGACGGTTTTCCCTCCATAACCAAACGTTTGAGACACGCAGCTCAGCGGTTACAAGCACGATCTTGCAGCTGCAGGGAGATACTAGAACCGCCTAAAACGGTTGATAAGCTTCACTATAAAAGCCTACCTACACCAAGAGAGGAAGCCCCCGGAAAAAATGAAGACTCAAATGAGCATATTTTTATTTTTCATTTCTTAGATTGTAATATTAGGACTGTAACTTGTGTGCTTGCGCCCCTTGGAGGCTTATTCACTTAATCAAACACCCCTTGCTGGGACATTGTCTCAGGAGGTTTGAACCTTACACGCTCTTCTTTCTTCACGCATAAAAATTGCGCAACACTACATTGAAGCTTTGGAAAGCATGATAGTGATAAGTGGCTACAAGTAATCCAGAAAACAAGAGGATTGTGAGCTGTAAGCAGATATTTAAGAAGAAGGATGGCATTCCAGGGATTGAGCCATCAAGGTTCAAAGCAAGATTAGTGGCCAAAGTATTTACTCAAAAGAAGTAGTGGACTTCAATAAAATCTACTCACATATGGTTAAACATAGTTTCTTAAGAATTCTGTTGGCTATGGTTGCTTTACAGAACTTAGAACTTGACCATATGAATTTTAAGACTTCTTTTATTCATGGGAATCTGAAGGAAAAAATACCAATGGCTCAACCAGAAGGCTTTCAAGAAAAAGGGAAAGATGAGCTCAACAAGCCTCTTTATGGCTTGAAGCAGTCCCCAAGACAGTGGTATATGAGGTTTGATGACTTTTTCATAAAAAAAAAATAACATGAGTAAGTATGACAGTTTTGTTACTTTGGGGGGTTAAGATCAAAGTGGAGTTTTATATCTTCTGCTGTATATGGATGATATCCTTATTGTCAGCAAGCAAAGAAGTAAAATTGAGATGTTAAAGCAGTTGCTCAATAAAGAGTTTGAAATGATTGATCTTGGTAATGCCGAGAAGATTCTAGGCATGGAAATAAAAAAAAATGATAGGTTTTCTGATACTGTTAAGGAATATTATTATGGAAATCTATATTATGGAATCAATATCTAAAATAGAATTCCTAGTACCATTAGAATTCATGGTTTTATTATATTTCCCTATTAGATGCAGATTTCCTATATTCATTATTATTGTTCATTACTATAGGATTCATTTTCTATTTTGGTTTTCTATGTAGCCTATATAAAGGGCCCCTACCATTGTAAATAGATACAGAGTGAATTTAAGACTTTCTTTCATTATCTAACATGGTATCAGAGCCCAGGTTCTCATTTTTCTAGTTTCACTCTCTCTGCTTTCATCGGCGCGTGGGGATAGCGGCCACCATCGGCACGTGAACCTCACGCGCCACCCCTTCGCACCACCCCTTCACAAGTGTGCTCTGGCCAACTCCTTTCAGGTTTCGACTCTCTTTAAGATTTTACTTCCGCTCTATTTCGGGATTTCGCTCCCTTTTCAGCTTCGGTTTTATTTCGAGATTTCGCTCCCTCTCGGGCTTCGGCTCTCTATTAGGCTTCGGTTCGTTTTTAGGATTTCGCTCCCTTTTTCGGCTTCGGCTTTATTTCAGGATTTCGCTCCTTTTTCGGCTTTGGCTTTATTTCTGGATTTCGCTCCCTCTCGGGCTTCGGCTCTTTTTCGGGATTTCGCTCCCTCTTTGGCTTCGGCACTCTAAAGCTTCGGCTCTCTTTCGGGATTTCGCTCCCTTTTCGGCTTCGGCATCATCTTGGGCTTCGGCTCCCCATTCGGGCTTCGTAGGTTAAAGCTCCTCAGTTAGCTCAAGATTTCCAACCTTCAAGTTTCAAAAGTTCCAATTTCAGGACTCCGCTCTCTGATTTCAAGATCCAACCTCAAGCTTGTTCCTTCGTCACCAGCTTAAGTTTGAGGGGGGGTGTTAAGGAATATTATTATGGAAATCTATATTATGGAATCAATATCCAAAATAGAATTCCTAGAACCATTAGGATTCATGGTTTTATTATATTTCCCTATTAGATGTAGATTTCCTATATTCATTATTATTGTTCATTACTATAGGATTCATTTTCTATTTTGGTTTTCTATGTAGCCTATATAAAGGGCCCCTACCATTGTAAATTGATACATAGTGAATTCAAGACTTTCTTTCATTATCTAACAGATACCCTATTCCCTAGCTAAAAGAAATATATTGAGAATGTGCTTAGAAGGTTTTACATGTTTGATTCAAAACCTGTTATGACATCAATGTGTCCACAATTTAAACTCTCTGGAAAACAGTATCTAAAAGTGACAAAGACAGATTTCTGATGACTGAGGTACCATATGCAGAAGATGTAGGGCCTCTTATATATGCAATGTATACACAAGAGTTAATATAGGCAATGTAGTTAGTGTGGTCACTAGATTCATGGCGATTTCAGGTAAAAATCATAGGGATGATGTCAAATGGATTTTGAGGTATCTGAGAGGCACTTTGGACAATGGCTTGATGTAGAGTAAGCATAATAAGCAACTAAGTGAGATCAGAGGTTTTTTGGACTCAGATTTTACCGGGGATCAAAATAGAAGGAAGTTAATAACAAGCTACATGTTTAATCTTAACAGTTGCCTCATTAGCTGCAAAGCTACTCTGCAGCATATAGTTGCTTTATCTTTAATTTAGGTTGAGTTTATTGTTGCAAAAAAGTTGTCAATGAGTCTATGTGGTTGTGAGGGATCCTGAATGAGTTGTGGCTAAACCAGAAATATGTCAATGTGTTTCGTGATAACCAAATTATCATACAACTGACAAAAAATCATATGTATCATGAGAGGACAAAACACATAGATGTTAAGCTCCAGTTTATAAGGGATGAAATTTCAAAAGAGACTGTGGTAGCTTCCAATATTCATATTGATATGAATCCTACAGATATGCTTACCAAATGCCTTCCAAATGTTAAGTTTAGGTTCTGTGTGAATCTGATAGGAATCATGAGAGATTCCAGCTAAGTTTAGTGGGAATCTCAGTGTGAAGTTTTTTTTATGTGTTGCTTAGTGAAATCAGGTATGTGTTAATCTGATTGACAAGATGGAGAATGTTGAATGATATGTGAAAAATTAGCTTTCAAGGGTTTAACTGATAAGTTTTGAAAGCTAATAGATATTTTTGTCAATCGCAACAACACAATGGAGCTGTGTGATATTTGTGTGTGCTGAGGTGTGCAAAAGACAAAGTAATGTTGGAGTTGGTGTTTGGAATGTCAATTTGAATAATGTATTGTATATTATATTTTATTAATTATTAATAAAATAACTACATTTTCATTTCAAACCTTATTAATGGTAATGTTATTATGCATATTAGATTGATGTATAAGTATACTAAGAATGACATCTACCTTAGAATATTCATGTAGTAATACTGGACACTAAGTGGTCCAACATTGGGATGATATTACTATTATAAATATTCTTAAAGTAAATATTCATAGTCGTTGATTTTGGAGGAGTTAAACCTATTGGTTGTAAATGGAAGCGAGGGCCCAATGGAAATGTGGAAAACTTTAAGGCTCAACTGATAGCGAAAGGTTACACTCAACGTCCGGGGATTGACTATGAGAAAACCTTTTCACTAGTAGCAATGCTAAAATCCATTAGGATTCTTTTAGCCATTGCTGCATATCATGACTATGAGATATGGCAAATGAATGTGAAAACTGCTTTCCTAAATGGATTCTTCGAGAAGGATATCTATATGGAATAACCAGAAGGTTTCGTATCCAGTGAGACTTCAAACTTAGTTCATAAGCTCCAAAAGTCGATTTATAGACTTAAACATGCATCCCGAAGCTGGAATCGTCATTTTGATGAGATAATTAGAACAAGGAAGAACCGTGTGTTTATAAGAAATTTAGTGGGAGCATGTGATGAGTGGAAAATATATCAATATTTACCGCCCCTTTTACTTAATATTTTGTTTAGTTTCTCGGGTTTGATGAACGTTTTAATATGTTTTAGTTTATTTTGCAGCTAAAATAATATTGGGACTCAATGAAATCATTTAGGATGAAATGTGGGTCAAATAAGGGTAAATATTAGACTTGACATATTAATTTTGGAGATTGGAAACTTGAAAGGGCGTTTTAACGAAGTGCAGTTTTAGAAATTCCAATTTTACGCAAGTTTGGTATTTTGGTTATAACTTTCTCATCCGATATTGGATTGAGCCGATCCAGGTTGCAGATTAAAGAAGACTCAGAGATCTACAACTTTGAAGCTTTAACTATTTTCGAATTTTGAAGATTTCATGACCGTAATTGATGAAGCATCCAGAAGTGTGTTGTGTGTAATTATTAAAGTCATTTTCAAAGCAAAAAATAAATTAATAAATAAATAATAAAAATATCAAATCAACACCAAACATGATAGAGCTAAAGGTTGGCTACATTCGTTACTAGCAGGTTCCATCACAACTTGGAACACTCTAGCCACCAAATCCTTGCAAAGTACTTTCCACCAGCCAGAACTGTAAAGTTGAGGAATGATATCACATCATTCGTGCAACAAGATTCAGAATCCCTTGCGAAGCTTGGGAAAGATTCAAAGATTTGCTCCGGAAATTTCCTCATCATGAGATCGCAAAGTGGCTACAAGTCTAAACCTCTACAATGGACTTTCTGGACTAATGAGAACCACAATTGATGCTGCTGCTAGAGGAGCTTTAATGGCAAAAGGAGAAGATCAAGCCTACGACTTAATCGAGGAAATGGCTAACAACAATTCATTATGACCAACAGACAAGAGCATGATTCAAAGAATTGCAGGAATTTATGAAGTTGGAGCAAACACAGCAGTGAATACCAGGTTGGATCAGATATGCAATGTCTAGAAACACTTAGCACGCAAGTTGTGAACATCGCTGGAACCACAAGTTCACCAAAAACTAGACCGGCGCGTAATCACACACGTATAACGTAAGCGCACGTATCGTTCAAGTAGTATAAAAGTATCGATCCCACGAGGACTTAAAACCTTTTGTTATTAATTAATGAATTTAAATGTTTACAAGTATCTAATGGATTGGTTGTTTGATTGAGTGGTGACTTTAAAACTTAAAACAAGTAAATAAAATTGTTTGAAAGTAGATTGAAGAAAATTCAAATTTATAAAACTATCCAGGGTTGTGAATCCTTCCAATATCTTTTTAAAAGATGAAGTGGTTATTTTACATTTGTGTAATATATTGGTTTATTAACCTGGAACACGAAATTATGTAAAAGCCTTTTCCGATGGTCAAATACAAATACCCAGTATACCCAATTAATCATATTCCTATGTTAACCAAGTTATCTGAATTCATTAAGATTAAGTTCCAATTATGGCTAACCCCCGCCCGACAGGTATATTCCTATCCTGTAAGAAATATATTAAATGGTTATCTATCCTCAAGGAAGATCGTGGGCTATTAAGTCTAATGTCTTAAAACCTAAAATCTCGTTCCAAGTTCATTTAAGTTTACCAATTCAATTTTATAATGGTCAGTTAATAAAAAGCATTAAGATTAAGGCTCAATAAATAAACATTTATATTACCCAAACTGTAATTTAACCCCTTATAAACCGGGTGATATTGGATTCATCACAACCCCAGATAACTGGCTTAGTTACGACACATATTTACGGGTAGTAAAAACTTAAATAAAATAAAAGACATTAAGTAAAATGCTGAAAGTAAATTGCTGAAAAGTAAATGACGGAAAGTAAATGCTGAACTGGAAACTGAAAAGTAAATGCTGAAAGTAAATTACTGAAAAGTAAATGCTGAAAGTAAATTGTGTGAAAGTAATTGCTGAAAAGTAAATGCTAAAAGTAAATTGCTGAAAAGTAAATAAAGTAAAAGTACAATAAAAGAAAATGCTGAGGTAAAATGATCCACTTTTATTACTTCTATTTTTGATATCTCCCTTAATATAATATATTAATTTGCATGATAATTACCAACCAGCCATATAGGCGGTATCAAATTAAGTCAAATTAATAATTAATTACTAACCGACCAATCAGGCAGTATCCAGTTTAGTCAGGTGAAAACCAATTTAAATAATTACCAAACCGACCAATATGGCGGTATCCTCGTTAAGTCATATTTTAACTAGTTTAAATATTATAATTAAGGAGATTAATCTAAATATTAGTAATAAAAGTTTTACATTTTACCCCAGCAAAGGGAGTTACCTCCTCATTACTGAAAAGTAAAAATTGAAAATTAAAGAAAGAAAAGTATTGTGCGTAAAAGTAAATTGCTGAAAGTAAAAACTGAAAAAGTAAAGAAAAGAAAGTGGCGAAAGCGGAAATTAATTACTGAAAGATGTAAATAAACAACAAGATATTTTCTTCATAGTAAGCATCATCAAGAAACACACATAGAAAATCATAGAATCCTTCAATGTTAAACAGTCCAAGTGGTTTCTGGTGTATGTTCAGGTTTTGCCCAAGATAACACTGTAAAATTTTCCTCTATTGTGCCCAAGCTACCTGGCAAAGCAATAAAAGCATCAGTACAGTTAATCATTTCTACCAGTCGTTCAGACATACCTGGCACAATTAGTTCTTCGCCGTTGGATGATCCAATAAGATTCGCCTTGCCAAGGTGGGTTCGTGTCAAAACCTGTAAAAGAATTTCTCTTTATTGCCAGAACTGCCCCAGATTAATCGATCAAATCTTTGCCTTTGAACCACAAATGACCCCATTCTTTCCAAGATAAAACTAGTCTGATGATGATCGTGGTAAGAGGCGTCGGATATAAATATGGATCTTAACCTGTAATTTTCACTTAGATGTAGAATCAGCTAACCAGGTACAGTTTTCTAAACTATTCTTCTACTGTTAATACATTGGGGACAATATCTCATTTAGGTTTGAGGGAATGGAATAGTTAATTTGTATCTTGTTTTTATTGTTTTATTTTTAGTCTAATTTTTTTGAAAATACAAAAAATTGAAATTTTTTCAAAATCACAAAATATTTTATGTTTTAATTTGATTAATCGGGTGAAATTGGTGTAATGATGTAAGTGTAAGAGATAGTTGTGTAAGGAAATTCCACTCTAAGACGTATCTCAACCTATTTCGGAACAAGTTATTTTTTGTTTATTTCCTTTTGAATAATTTAATTTGTGAATTCTCTATATACTGACTAAAATTAATCTTCATATGTTCAGTTGACCAAGTATTATCAACATAATAGTAACATACAGACATGAGCTATAATTGAAAGTTTGTAATATTCAATGCTCTAGTTTAATTGGAGGAAGTATCTAAAAAAGCGATGAGATAAAAAAAAGAATAAAAGAATAAAATGTATAAAAAAAATAAAAAAATGTATGAGATCCGAGTTATTAAGTCTGTAAGAGTGTCTTAACACCTAGCGCCCTAAAACCAACTGATTTGGGAGTCACTGACCCAAAGCTCGTTACATGATCGAAGATGTTGCCAAAAATATATATATATATGAAGTTTGAGTAATTAAGTCCGTATGGGTGTCTTAACACCTAGTGCCCTAAAGCCAACTGGTTTGAGAGTCACTGACTCAAAACTCGCTACATAGATGGATGATATTGTTTATAAATAAAAAAAAATCAAAAATCAAAGAAAAAAATCAGAAAATTAAAAAAACAATTATTCCATTGCTTAAAAAAAGGTGTGAATTCTGATATAACTTTAGGACAAAAATATTACTATCTTTTCAACTGCACTTGTGACTATTGTGAGCAAAATGAGTTGATTAATTTTTTGTTGGCTGTGTATATGGAGAATGGTAAAAAATAGGAGAATTTACTTATTCGGTAATTTAGAAAGAAACAAACAATTATTGACTTAGATAAGAAGTTTCACCCGTTTAGTCACTAACTTTTTTATTCTCTTTTCTCTTGTCTTTTTGCTTTTGTGTGCATTAGTTTTACTATCTTTTTATTTTTATAAGACGTTTGTGGGTATCGTCGCTGTAAACCCTCACGAGACTACAACTCGTCCACTAGGGACACATAGGGGTTTAAAGGCTTGTTGCATACGCTAAAAGCAACCGTGATCCTACGAAAGTGGCTTAGTTTAATTTTAACTGTTTCTTGTATTTTATTTTGTTGTTTTGCTCGAGGACTAGCAAAATGTTAGGTTTGGGGGTGTGTGTGATGAGCGGAAAATATATCAATATTTACCGCCCCTTTTACTTAATATTGTTTAGTTTTCTCGGGTTTGATGAACGTTTTGATGTGTTTTAGTTTTTATTTTGCAGATAAAATAATATTGGGACTCAATGAAATCATTTAGGATGAAATGTGGGTCAAATAAGGGCAAATAGTGGACTTGACATATTAATTTTGGAGATTGGAAACTTGAAAGGGCGTTTTAACGAAGTGCAGTTTTAGAAATTCCAGTTTTGCGCAAGTTTGGTATTTTGGCCATAACGTTCTCATCCGATATCGGATTGAGCTGATCCAAAGTGCAGATTAAGAAGACTCAAAGATATACAACCTTTAAGCTCTAACTATTTTCGAATTCTGAATATTTCATGACTGAAATTGATGAAGCATACCAAAAATGTGTTGTATGTAATTATTAAAGTCATTTTCAAAGCAAAAAATAAATTAATAAATAAATAATAAAAATTATCCAATCACACCAAAACATTATAGAAATTAGTGGAGTAATTAATAATGGATTTGGTGGAGTAATTAATAATGGATTAGGTGGAGCATTTGATGATGGAGGCAAAATTTTGCCTATAAATACCAACCATTTCATTTGTAAATTCATACTTTTTTTCTAAGGAATTCCTTAAGAATACTAAGAAGATTGTATCTTGTTTGTTTATTTACAGCTTTCAGTAATTAATTCCGCTTTCGCACTTTCTTTTCTTTACTTTTCAGTTTTACTTTCCGCAATTTACTTTTACGCACAGTACTTTTCTTTCTTTAATTTTCAGTTTTTACTTTTCAGTAATGAGGAGGTAACTCCCTTTGCTGGGGTAAAAGGTAAAACTTTTATTACTAATATTTAGATTAATCTCCCTTAATTATAATATTTAAACTAGTTAAAACATGACTTAACGAGGATACCGCCATATTGGTCGGTTGGTAATTATTTAAATTGGTTTTAACCTGACTAAAATGGATACCGCCTGATTGGTCGGTTAGTAATTAATTATTAATTTGACTTAATCTGGATACCGCCTATATGGTTGGTTGGTAATATCATGCAAAGTTAATATATTATATTAAGGGAGATATCAAATAGAAGTAATAAAAGTGGATCCTTTTACCTCAACATTTTCTTTTATTGTACTTTTACTTTATTACTTTTCAGCAATTTACTTTCAGCATTTACTTTTCAGCAATTTACTTTCAGCAATTTACTTTCAGCATTTACTTTTCAGTAATTACTTTCAGCATTTACTTTTCAGTTCAGCATTTACTTTCCGTCATTTACTTTTCAGCAATTTACTTTTCAGCATTTTACTTTATGTCTTTTATTTATTTAAGTTTTTACTACCCGTAAATATGTGTCGTAACTAAGCCAGTTATCTGGGGTTGTGATTGAAAATCCAATATCACCGGTTTATAAGGGTTTAAATTACAGTTTGGGTAATATAAATGTTTATTTATTGAGCCTTAATCCTAATGTTTTTTATTAACTGGCCATTAATAAAATTGAACTGGTAAACTTAAAAGCACTTGGAAACGAGATTTTAGGTTTAAGACATTAGACTTATAGCCACGATCTTCCTTGAGAATAGATAACCTTTAATAGATTTCCTTACAGGATAGGAATATACCTGTCGGGCTGGGGTAGCCATAATCGAAACTTAATCTTAATAAATTCATATAACTGGTTAACATAGGAATATGATTAATTGGGTTTATACGGTATTTATATTTGACTATCAGAAGAGGCTTTTACATAATTTTGTGTTCCAGGTTAATAAACCAAATATTACTGATTACACAAATGTAAAATAACCACTTCATCTTTTAAAAAGATATTGGAAGGATTCACAACCCTGGATAGTTTTATAAATTTGAATTTTCTTCAATATACTTTCAAGCAATTTTATTTACTTGTTTTAATTTTAAAGTCACCACCCAATCAAATAATCAATCCATTAGATACTTGTAAGCATTTAACTTCATTAAATTGATAACATTTAACGTGCTTTTACAAAGTCTCGTACTTCTCGTTCTGATACTTTTAATTACATCTTGAACGATACGTGCGCTTGCGTTTACGCAGTGATTACGCACTTGTCAGCATGATAGTATTTCTTGTTTTGTTTGTAGACGACCCATACTTATCGTAGAGAATGATATATAATGATGCAATGTGTGAAAGCCTACATTTGCAAGAACTTCTCCATAAAAGACATGGGGTGAAGCTTCATATATACTTGACATAAGACTCTACCGGGATAGAGTTAGAAAGCTTATAGGTTTTCCACAATCGACGTATATAATAAAATATTAGAAGGTATGGTTTTACCAATTTCAAGACAGTAAATGTACATTTTCGATATTGATATACATCTTTCGAATAAATGACATCACAAACTGAGGAATAGAGAGTTATAACATATAACTTGCCATATGCTTCTTGTATTGGAATCATTATGTATAATATGCTATGTATGAGACCTGACATCAGTTTTGACATCAGTATGACAAGGCCGATATCAATCTGATCCGGGTAATGATCAGTGGACAATCGTGAAACATATCTTGAAATATCTTAAGGGTACTAAGGATAAGTTTCTCATATATGGAGAAGATGAGCTATAAGTTATGAGTTATACAGACTCTGACTTCAGGAAAAGCTAGATGATAGAAAGTCTACATCTGGATACATATATACCCTTAATGGTGGTACGATTAGTTGGCGATGTTCAAAGCGAGGCTCAACAGCTGATTCCCCAACTGAGGCGGAATTTATAGCGCTTCAGAAGCTGGTGGTAAAGAAGCTGTCTGGATTAGAAATTTTATCACTGAACTTGGAATTATGCCAAGTATTACGGATTTGATCCCACTGTACTGTGATAATAGCGGAGGAGCTATTGCGCATGTTAAGAAGCCAAAGGCGCATTCCAAGTCTAAACACATGGAGAGAAAATATCGCGTGATTAGAGAGATTATTGAACGAAAAGACTTAGTGTTCTTGAAGGTTTGTGGAATAGATAACATAGCAGACCCCACTTACAAAGGGCTTTACCTCCTAAGTTATTCGATAAACATGTGGAGGAGAGGAGACTACGGTTACCATCCGGATTGACACTAAGCAAGTGAAAGTTTGTTGGAGTTGGTACTTGGAGCGTTAGCGTGAATCTGAAAATATATTGTACATTATATTTTTATTATTATAAAATAACTACATTTCATTTCAAACCTTATTAATAGTAATGTCATTATGCATATTAGATTGATGTATAAATATGCTAAGAATGACATCGATTTAGAATATTCATGTAGTAATACTGGACATTAGATGGTCCAACATTCAGATGATATTACTATTATAAACTATCTTAAAGTAAATAATCATAGTCGTTGGTTTTGGAATACGGTCAAATTCCTATAACCTATAAAACTAGCACATGTCGTATATTGGGAATTGGAGTTCCAATGGTTTAACCCGATGTACCATGAGCTTTGAAAGCTTGTATAGGCGTGTGGGTATTCATTGGAGCGAATACTGAATGACTCACAAGTGATTCCTAATAGTTTGAAGTACACACAACTGTAAATAAGATTTTCCTCGAGTCGAGTAACATATGTGATCCTTTGACTATATGATAACATTGATTTTGTGTGAGATCTTCCACACTTAGATGTCATGTATGTCAGAAACCTTTCATGGTCTTTCCTCTAGATGTTCTTCGGGTGTGCACCGATGCACTCGTTAATCAAGTGCGTATCAAGATAGGATATGTCGGCCCGTAGGTGTATCATAAGAGGTTTAGGTATCCATGTAAGTAAGTCACGATTATTTAAACTTTGGCCAAAGTCGATCACCTATGGTGGATCGCATATATCAGAAATGATTTCTGATTAGCTATAAAGAATCGTGGACATGTCGACATGAGATGTGCGCCTCAGAAACTTGATGGTTTATTCTATGTTTCCTAAGCACAACTCGGATAGCCTACGACAGAGGGATTGATAAACATATGTGATGACCTCGACTTGTATAGTTTAGAAAGGTCTTTCGTGTTCTTCGCGAATTTGGAGGTGGTCGAATGCGTATATATATGTTAGGCTTATATGACGAACGTGCCTGAACTTAAAGAGTCCCACAATATGAAGTGTACTCGTTGAGCACTTGGGTAGCTGATTTTTTTTTTATAATAAATATATTCGATATTATAATTATCAACAAAGATGATTAAGTGTTATTGGATAACATTGATTATTTACTTTGACCCAATTGGATTAATCCAAAATTCACACAAGGATTTTGTCGTAATTTCATAAATATCTATACCATTTGAAGATATTTTGGTAATTACAAATGTGCAATTATATGTGTTATTGGCTTGATTTAATTGGATTAAATCCAAATGGTAGACATGTAACTAATTCATTAATTAAACTTTGTCTTGATTTTATTGGATTAAATCAAAGTGGTAGATAAAAATGATTAGTCACACTTAATTATACATATTTGGACATATTAGATTAAGCCTACAAAAAAAAAATTGATTAGAATTTTTTATTAATTAAAAATTGCTAAGTTTTGCTATAAATAGCAAGCTTGAGCAAATATTTTAAGCAAGCTTAAGAAAGCTAAAACAAGCAAGAGTTGGAGAAATTAGCCTAAGTTAGAGAAGTGTTTAGAGAAGTTTTGGAAGATCTCTACAATATTTCAACAAGGAGAAATCAAGATTGGATCTTGAAGTGAAGCTTACAACATTAGAATCAAGATTGGATATTGGAGTCAAGTTTGCTAAACTTTGGAAGTTCTCCAACCATTTCAACAAGGAGAAGGAGATTGGATCTTTGTATCAAGCTTGCTAGGTAAATTTGAAATTCTCTTAAGTTATATTTTTCATTAGTGAGACACATAGTGATGAATTATGTATTGGATACATAATAACATAGCTTAAAGTTAGAATTAGGCTAATGAATTTGTGTATAGATGTTTTAAAAGTGTAAACACAATATGCTTGTTATGGGATAAAAAATATTCATGTTGGACATAGAACATAAAATAAGAGTTTGGAACTCTAGATGAAAATTTAGAGTTATGGCTACCATTCTAGAATCACTTGACTATCTTTGTGTGATATAGAATTGTTCATGAGTCACTCCATTGTGGGATTTTATTTGGTTTATGTTTTGATTCAAAGAAATGCATAAATATATTTTGAATACATGTATGTTTGTTGTATAATATGTGTTGTGTTTGGTTTTGATGTTAAAATTGGATTTTAGGTGTATTAAAGTTATAAGAGAAAATTGGAAGTGTTTTGAATTGATTTGAAGGTAAATTTGCTCACTGCCAATATTTTACAAAGGGCGGTGTCGCGACACTCAACTTTCAGAGCTGCGGGCGTCGCGACGCTAACCCTTGGGTGTCGCGACGCTAACCCTTGGGTGTCGCGATACCGAGCTCTCGCATATTGGGTGTTGCGACTCCCAAGCCTGCTCGTCGCGACGTGCCGAGACCTGATGCCCATGAACGCTGAAACTTCATTTTCTCCGTTCTGGAGTTTCCGGACTCAGATTTTCTCGTCGTTTTTTTCCTGCAGACTCGTATCGTTTTCATTAAAATATTTTAAAATACACTTATCCCTGATATCCTTGGGTTAGACCCACTTCCGCTGTGCGGGACACCGATCCAACCCTATGAGTTCCACAACCGTCTCAATAACAGTTTTTTATTTCTGTTATAACAACCCAAAATGTTGTATATAGGACTGGTGACCAAGCCTATTTGCAACAGAAGTTTCTAGCCTATTTCTCAACAAAAATGATAAATTTACTGACACTTTTACTTAATTTTATCTCAACTCTCTTATTTTAGCTACAGTGAATTACTGTAGTTCACTGTAGCTACAGTGCGAGAGTTGGGATAAAATTCGGGAAAAGTGTGAGTAAGTATATCATTGCCAATTTCTTAACCGTTCTGATTGATTCTTGTTGCTTTGAAAAACACTTATTCTTTTCTTGTAATATGTAATTTTATTCTTGGTGATTCAATACAGATTAAGGAATATTTTTTCCCCTTAATAAGTTGTGTTGGTTATTTGTTTGTGTTTCATCTTCATCACAAACCAATCTTATATTCTTTGGTCGTTTTAGGAGTCTAAATCCTCACCGAGAGTCCTAAATTTTTTATATTTTATTATATTCCTGATATCCTGTCAAAATTTTTAAAAAAATGACATTAGATCTTGAGGATATCAAAATCGTTCGGGTCTCAATTAACTTAATTGGTAAACTTTATGATGATAAATTTAATGAATAATATGAGTGTCAGTTAGTTTAGCTTATAACATTTTTTTAAGGTGGTACAAAATATATGGGTCCGAACTCACTTAAAGGAATTAGTGTGATCAGACTAGCTCTTAAGAGATGTGATTTAGTGTCAAAGAGTTTGAGATTTGGTTGTCAGATTTTGAGTTTTAGTTCAGGAAGTGTATTTCTTTCTAAGAGCGCAGAATTTTATCAGTGATTTATGGGTGTGATTTTTGAAAAAAAAAGTGATCACACTAATAAAATAATATGGATTAATTGTTATTCATTGAAACTTATTAGAAAATAATATAATATAACTCTCAAATTTCGTGCAATATTATAAAAGTTCTTGGTGTTTTTTCACCAAACTTGTGTCCTCTTTAAATTTTTTCCAGTGTAAGAAATTAATTAACCTTGAATTTTGTCTGCGTAGTTTGTTGACAGTTTGA
>SKCR01016014.1:0-20717 GCA_019454045.1 Zanthoxylum bungeanum
CGAGCCGCGAGATTATTTACGAGCGCATTCGCATTTCGAATTCGAGCGCGGCTCGTCAAATCAAGCGTCAAATCGCTAGTCGCATCAAGCGTCAAATCACTTGTCACTTTGATGGTGACTTGACAAAATTGATTGATGTGATTGATGGTGATTGATGGGGTAGTTGAAGCATTTAAATGCTTGACTTTTTCAAATGAAAAGTGGATATGGTTTATTAATTTTTGAAATAATATAAACCTAGTACACTTTTTACATTTTTTAAACAATCTCTCTCTCTCTCTTTACGTTTTTTGGAAAACACATTCTTCCTCTCATCTCACGCACATTTCTGGTTCTAAATGGGCAGTGAACTGCCGTGAAAATCAAAGAAAATGGAGGGAAGCAAGTGGTTTTGTGGCAAAACAAGAGTGCTAGCACACTCCGGGGTCAATGCGAAGGTGATAGGGAAGTTCCCCCATGAGTCGGGACCATTTCGGAAAGCTTGGAGCTTGATTTTGGTGACCAAAACAGAACATTGGAGGCCATGACAGTGAACAAACGTGAGCAGTGGCAGTGGGCAGTGAAGTGCGAATTTTGTTGCCCAAATCGTCTCTCAACCGCTCGATGTAAGTATTCCGCAACTTCGTCGTTGTATTCACTTGTGATTCATGCTTGTATTTTGATCTTGGGACCCTTAGAAAACCCAACATTTTTAACCTAATTTGGTATTGGGAAGCCTCTCTTTTTACCATACATATATAAAGAACACATAGCCATCTTCTCCCAGCGTTGAAAACCGTGGTGTGCAGGCTTGAGGATTTCCTTGAGTTCTTGCAGTCTAGAGGTATTAGAGTCGGTGGAGTTGCAGCCATAAGTCTTTTACTATCGTTGTAAGTTATTCTCTATTATAGTGGATTTGGGCTGGTAGCCGAGATACCTGGAGTGATTTTTTACTCGCATGAGTTTTCCATTTCGTCAACAAACACTACAAGAATTATGGCTTTTAGCGTCCAAAACTTTAGCGTCGACATAATATTCGACGCCAAAACTCACTTTTAGCGTCGAATATCATTTTCGATGCTAGTTGTCATTTTTTTAGCGACGGAACAAAATTTCGACGCCAAAATGTGAATGTTTGGCGTCGAAAACATTTTTCGACGCTAGAATTATGACTATAGCGTCGAATATTATTCGACGCTAAATAATTTTACTATTGCAATAATTTTGGCGCCAAATATTAAACCTTTAGCGTCCAAAATCTGTGTCAACGCAAAAACCAGACATTTAGCGTCGACTATTTAGCGTCGCTAAAGGTTTATGAAGTTTCCACCGACAATTCTTGAATCTTTAGCGGCTAAATTTATGTCGACGCTAAATGTCAGACATTTAGCGTCGAAATTGTTGTTTCGACGCTAAAAAATGTAACATTAGCGTCGAATAATCAGCTTCGACGCTAAATATAGATTAAAATGCAGAATGCCACCAACCCTTCTCCCCCTCTGTTTTTTCCTCTCATTCTCTTCATTTTCATCCTCTGAAATCTGAGAATTTCTCCTCTACAAGCCTCACAACTCTCCTAAAAATATTCAATAAAATTGTAATCAATTTCCGATAAGGTAAATCTTCTTTCATATTTCTTTATTATTTTCAATTTTTATGATTATATATGTTTTTTATATGTTGTTTGTTAGTGATTTATGATTCATATATGTAGAGTAAGTATATTAATTAACAAAATAGAATTTTTCTGTAAACTATTTAATTAATTTATCAACCAAATATATATATATATATATGCTTAAATAAAGTATTAATGAATTAGTAATGTTGATTACTGTAATATGATATCTAATAATTATTATATTATTTAGGTAGATTCTGCTGAAAATGGATAGAAATTGGATGAGCTCTCTGGATAGATTGAGTATTGAATATCGTAATGGAGTGTATGAGTTTATGGAAGTCGCAAAGCAAACACCACATGATCAGAAGGTCGTGTTCGTTGTCCATGTGTAAATTGTTTGAATAGGAAAAGGAAGCGGTTAGATGAAGTTCCTAATCATTTATACATGCCAGGAATATCACCAACTTACCGTACGTGGATTTATCACGGTGAGCAGTATCATTCTCAGTCACGGTTTTTTGATTCCGGCGAAGGGAGCAGTAGTTGCAATCAAGCTGCAAACAATGAGATCACTGATATTTTGCATGACTTACAAGGTCCACAACTTGGTCATAGTGTTAGTGGTGACATGCCAGTGTTAAGTGGAAATGATCAAAATTTATTTAGTGAACTACTTGATGAGGCAAAAAAAATTCCATTTGAAGGTGCTGGAATGTCGATCTTGAATTTCGTTGTGAAATTATTACACATTAAAGTGATCAACAGAATGACCAACAAAAGTATCGATATGATGTTAGAGTTACTGGCCCAAATGTTACCGGTTGAAGCGAATTGCCTAGTCGTACTCTAGGAGGCAAAGAAAATATTGCGTGATCTGGGAATGGGGTATGAATCCATTCATGCTTGTAAGTTTGATTGTGTATTATTTCGTGCCGAGTATGAATCACTTGAACATTGTCCGATATGTGGTGAAAGTCGGTACAAAGTCCGTGGTATATGGAAGAAAGTGCCTCAAAAGATATTGTGATATTTCCCTTTAACGCCCAGGCTGCAGAGATTGTTCATGTCACGACACACAGCGACTGATATGATGTGGCATCATGAAAAGAGGATCGGTGCGGAGGGCATACTTAGACATCCTGCGGATGGAACGAATGGAAGGAATTTGATGACATACCCCCGTTTCGCTGAGGACTCCCGTAATGTGAGGTTAGGTCTTGCCTCTGATGGTTTTAACCCATTTGGGAATATGTACAACTCTTATAGCATATGGCCCGTTATTGTCATTCCATATAACTTACCTCCATGGAAATGTATGGAGGATCCGTTCATGTTTATGTCATTGTTTATCTCTGGTCCACGTTCACCTGGTTAAAGATATAAATATTTACTTGAGACCATTGATCGAGGAGTTACAAACATTATGGAATGTGGTGTGCATACCTATGATGCAGCGTCAGAGCAATATTTTCAGATGCATGCCGCATTATTATGGACCATTATGATTTTCCAGCATATGGTTCATTATCTGGATGGAGCACTAAGGGATACATGGCATGTCCAGTTTGTGCGGGTCAAACACCTTCGCAACGATTACGGAATAAAATTGGATACACAGGGCACAGGAGATTTCTTGAGTTGAGTCATCCTTGGCGGATGAGTCAATTATTTAACGGTCAACATAAACCTCAGAGTATGCCCAGTCCATTGCTGGATTAGACATACTTTGCCAACATCAACATCTCAGAGACAGCACACTAGGTAAACATCCTAATAATAGAGATAAAAATCGAAAACGCTTACCTGAAGAGTTGAATTGGACAGGAAAGAGTATTTTCTTTGAGTTAGAATATTGGGGGACTCTGAGTTTGCGACATAATTTGGATGTAATGCATATAGAAAAAAACATTTGTGTGAGAGTTTAGTGGGTACACTATTCAATATTCCGGGTAAGACAAAAGACACTGTAAATGCTAGATTGGACCTACAAGATCTTAGAATTCGCAGTGAATTGCATTTACAAGTCACCTCTCGAGGTCTTATTAAGCCTCCTGTTAGTTATGTGCTCAATCAACGGAGAGAAAATCATTCTGTGATTGGCTGAAAATGGTTAAATTCCCTGATAATTATGCATCGAATATTGGGCGTTGGGTCAGAGATGATACAATAACGGGATTAAAGAGTCACGATTGTCATGTGCTTCTCGAGATTCTCCTTCTTGTGGCATTGACCTTATCTCCCCCCGAATGTATGCGACGTCGTACTTGATCTATGTGGCTTCTTTAAACAATTATGTCAGAGGACATTAAGCACATCTGTTATTGACGACCTTGAGCGAGGAGGAATCGTGATAATCCTATGCAAGCTGGAGCGAATTTTGCCACCCACTTTTTTTGATGTCATGGTACATTTGGCTGTGCATTTACCGGCTGAAGCTAGAAAGGGAGGTCCTGTCCATTACAGATGGATGTATCCCATTGAGAGGTAATATATATATATATAATATATATATTATATACAGTTTTATATAAGAAAATTCTTAACTTTTTTCATGTGCATAGAATTTAGTATTAATGCAAACTTGTTGTCATATCTGCAGGGCTTTGGGAGATTACAAAAAAAATATGTGAAAAACAAGGCACGCCCTGAAGGGTCATAGAGTGGAATCATTGATGATGATGATGATGGTTGATGAATGATGATGATGATTGTTGATGAATGATGATGATGATGATTGTTGATGAATGATGAATGATGATGATTGACGCTAATGAATGATGAATGATGATGATTGACGCTAATGAATGACGACGACACGTCAATTTCTGCCCAGAACAGCAGCAATCAGCAGCTGTTCTGCCCAGAACAATATGAATATGTAACGATATGTTTGTATGTGAGTGTTTAAGTCGTGTGTTTTGGAATGTTTGTTATGGTTATGCGTGTGCATGAGAAGTCGTGTGATGAGTTTGGTGTGTCGTGATATGTATGTATTGTTTGATTGTGTGCCTTGTGATGTAGTTGTAAATGTGCTTCGTGGTTTGTTGTATGATGATTGTGTGTGTGACTGTGTGTATGTATGTGTATGATGGAACTCGTAGATATATGGATAATGAATGCATATGTGAAATGAAATGAATGAATGAATTTGAAAACGAATGTGAGCATTCGATGTTATAAGCGCTTTTGTTAAGTTGTATTGACATGTATGGATATGTATATGAACTTTGGAATTATTTTTGGCATGAATGTAAAAGAAGTGTGCTACGATATGCGTACTGCCTGCATGGGGCTTGCTCTTATTCTTTCTTTATGGCATTTAGTTCGAAATATTTATAGTCAAACTTGGTTTTAGCAATTTGATGACGCTAATGCGACGGGCTTTTGCAGATGGCACTGGGCAATCGCAAACGGGCTAACGCGACTCCATCTACATCAGCAAGGGCAATTGGCCCTGGTGATTCCTCTGCTAGCACAGGTGAGTCCAGTACAGTGAAGGGTCGAGGACGCACCCGTGGCCTGGGGTTGGCTAAGTACGTTAAGGCTCACGGCCGTATCCGGATAGAGATATCAGATGATGGACGCACTCAAGTCGGACAACATAATTCATCGTTTAATACAGCCATATGAGCTACAGCTCGATATAAAGCTCCCCAAAACTACGTATCTTGGAGAAAGATACCGTGGGAGACGAAAATGAACCAGTTATTCCCTTCGCTACTTGTAAGTTTTCGATATTGTTTGTTATTTAACATTTTTATTTTATACTTATTTTTACTCGAATTTTCATGTAGGAATGGTTCGACTTCGATCTGAACAAAGTGAATGTCCAACAATATATTGACTACCACATGGGGAAAAGTTATAAAGATTATAGAACAAAAGTCCTGAAACCAATATTCGACGAACATGGACCTTCAAATGCTCCACAACACAAGCCTGATTTTATAGAGGAACAATATTAGACATTCTTATGTGAGCTTTGGTCTAGCAAAAAACACGAGGTAAATTTTGAAATAAACGGAAATTTATAATTGTCTTTGTTTTCGGTACTTACAGTGTTGGTAAATGCAGGATAAATGTCACGCAAATGCGGAAAATCGAAGTCACTTGCGTTTTAACCACCGTGGAGGTTCGAAGCCATTTATCCAACATCGTGCCGAACATTCTGAGGTAAATATCCATAACGTAAAATTTAACAGTTAATTGTTTTTACTAATTTGGAATAATATTGAATTTATTTTCTGTTTAAACAGAGTAGCACAGGTGAGGTGCAATCATTTCCAGATTTTTTCCGTGTGACGCATTACAATGAGAGGAACAAATGGATAAATGAAGAAGCCGAACGCTGCTATGTAAGTTTCAGTTTTTAAAATAAAATAATTAATATTATATATGTTAATTTTTTTTCTCAAATTCTAATATTAACTTATTTTTTTGAAACAGAACGAAATGATGAACTCCAACATCAAACTCAGAGACAGGGTCCGACCCACCCCATACCAGATAAGCAGCTGTCGCAATTGGTTTTCAAGAATCAGACAGCTTACAACGTTGGCCTTGGCACTCGTAAAAAGCCAACGTCATCTGCACACAATAGTGTTAATTCGGACAATGTCTCTCTTCGTGACGAGTTAGTCACCACCAAAGACGAGCTAGCCAGCACCCGAGACGAGCTGCAGCAGACTAAGGAGAAGCTACAACAGGTCACGGTGGACCACGAGAAGAAGATGATGGACCACGAGAAGAAGATGGAGCAGTTGGAATAGCAAATGCTGGCTTTCCGTCAGATGTTTGAGGCCTCGGTCAGTCAGGGTGCATCGGCTCGAGCGTCCCCCCATCACAGTAGCAATTAATTTTATATTTGGTTTTGTATAAACATTTTGAATAAATAGATTTAATATAATATTTTTTTTTCTAAAACAAATTTCAATAGAATATTTATTATAATATTCGTAATTCTGTTATTAATTACATTTTTTTTCAACTAAATTAAATATTAAATTAAATATTTTGACCAAAAAGAAGTAAATTAATAATTTTTTAAAAAATAAATTTTTGAACTATTAGCGTCGAAATAATTCGACGCAAAAAGTCAACTTTTGGCGTCGAATATTTCGACGCTAATAGTAACAAAAAATGGCCGTTGTAAGCGTACATATATTACTTTTTTAATATACTTTTGCGTCGACACGTTTCGACGCTAAATTTTTACTTTGGCGGTGAATTATTTCGTCGCCAAATATAACCTATAGCGTCGGAAAATTTACTTTAGCGTCGACATAAATTGGACGCAGAATATAGTTTTTTAGCGTCGCATTTATCATTTCGACGCTAAAGGTATTCTCGTCGACATTTCAGCGTCCATTTTTTGCGTCTAATTACTTCGACGCTAATTGTCTTTTGGTCGAAACTGTGACTTATGGCGTCGAAATAATTCGACGCTAAATGGTCTAATTTTTGTAGTGAAATTACTTATTGATTTGTGTGACTGAATTATTTTCTGCATTGTTTTAATATTTTGCATTGATAAATTACTGCTGTTAGAAATGATGGTGCTAAATTCCGCGTATGATCGGAACCTTAGGATAATTACAAACTTTCAAATTGAATTAATTATTTTTTAAGTGACTACTTCCGAAAAAACTTGGTGTTCAAAATTCAAATAGTAAACTTATGAGGGTAACTTTTTAAATATCAATTTAAATTTGTCACTAGTTTTGTTTAAAGTTTGAATAGTTGGGCATTGTAATGAATCATGCAATCAATATCTTATCGTGCCCCGCAAAATTATCTCACAATAGAAAGTTACCCAATTCCCCAACAATAACGAACTTAACTAAGTCGCCCAGTTCCCTCCTTCAAATGCCACGTTGGCATGCCCTCTTGTCAAATCCCTTAAAGTGCTCTTCTTTCTTTCTTTCTTTTTTTTTTTTTTCTAAAGAACTATTTTTTCCTTCATTAAAATTCATCAAAAAAATCATCAACCTATACATTATTTTCATTATTTTCAGAGTGTGATTTGATGGAATTTGAGTGTAGGGGTGCATTTTGTTTATAAAAATTTGGGATAATCAGAAATTTTATTTATTCCGCTTAACTCCGGATTAGATGATTTGATAACCGAATTTCAAATATTTCCCAAAAATATATATATTCATTGCACATCATTCCTCAATCCGCACCAAAATATATATATATTAGAAAAATAAAACTCCATTTTATTTTCTTGAAAAATAAACACTTCATTATGTGTTCTCCCAAGAAATCCAAATCCTCCGCTTCAGACAACCAAGAACCGGAGGAATCTCGGCCTTGCCGGCAGCAAGACACCTCACCACCATCGGCTGGCAGCCAACTTCCAGTGACATCCTCCATTGGCGTCACAAGCTCACCTACCGGCATTCTTTATCCAATCATCGGAACCGGTGTTAATCCGCAAACCAGAGCCGCCGTCGAATTTCTTGGAACAACCGCTGCCGCCGCCGGAACGGCCTACATCGATGAACTACGGCCTCCGGGAACCGCCAAAGGAAGTACGGAGTTCTATGGAATGTGTACGGAGAGCCTAGGGTTTGAAAGCATGTGGGAGACGATGGACTTGTGCAAGGCGATTGAAGAGCTCTCATCATCAAGATTAATATCAAGCCGTCAGACGAAAATGTGCGGAGTGACGAGTGATAAATGGAGGTTGAAAGTTTTCCCGCCAATTTTGTCTTCACTGTACAGCAACGGAGGGCCAGGATTCAGTTTGGAGAAAGTGAGGAGTGATGGGCGGTTGAAAATTGTAAGGGTTGATAATAAGGCGGATTTTGTTGGGGGTGGGGGTGACGTGGCGCTACGGACGGTGAAGATTAGACATGATTATCAAAAAGATGATGATCGGGAGATGATTGGTGATCATGATCAAGGTGGTGATGGTATTAATAATGATATGGATCAGACGGTGGAGGTGACTGGTGATGGTCTCGAATCTTGATTGGGAGCAGGTAGTTAATGTTAGTTTGCTGGGGTTGAATTTCCTACTAACTGATTTTGGCGGGAAAAGTGATCGAGGTTCATAATTACTAATAAGGCCCCTGAAGTTTTCGTAATTCATTTAGATTACAAACTACTTAAGACAGAGAACATTTTTGTCTGCTCCTCAGTTTTGTAGAACAAGGTTTTCGAAGAAGTTGTATTTTGAATTGGAGGTTTAAAAGATCAAATGAAATTTCTCTCTCATTCAATCTCATATGCTTTATCTGCCTCCATTATTTTTATTTACTCTTTTTTTTGGTCATTTTAGTGTGGGTCTTTGGAATTAATTAATTGCTGCTTGGGCATTGAGTATGAAATTGTAAGCCCAGTAACTTGCTTTGGAGATTGGGTAGTCTTAATGGGTGGGCTTGATGAGGTTCTTAACGATATTAAAGCCCAATCCATTAAAGCTTGGGCTGGGTCATGTGGCCATATTAAAAGGGCAAAAATAAAAAAAGTTCCATCTGGCATTCAGAAAATGTCCGTCGACAGCAGGGTTCGAACCTGCGCGGGCGAAGCCCAACAGATTTCAAGTCTGTCTCCTTAACCACTCGGACATATCGACTTTTGATATCTGTTTTCCTTAATGATATTAAAATATTTTAACATTAAATTTCAAAAGTTTTTCCTGTTTTTGTTTTCCAAGTTAAAGCTGCTTTACCACCAATTAGGCAATTACGGAATTACCCATTCATTTTCAGTGATTGGCCCGTTTTGAAGATCCAATAACCCGAAAGTAAGTACTAGATTGTGCTAAAAGTAAATGAGCGGGCTACCAAATAAACAATTTGAGAAAACAAACACTTTTAACGGTTTTTTGCAACAGCAGTAAGAAAGAATGAAGATTTTGGTTTGTTTCAACTGAAATAGAAAGCGGCAGCGGGAAGATGGCGGGTTGTTTGTTCATTTGCTTTAGCTTAAGTTTCATTTTATTGTCTGCATTTGTCGAGGTTGAAGCTTCTCATTGCTCAATCAAGGGTGAGTTTTGCTGCTTGTTTATTTATTTTTTATTTTTTTTTATTATTTATGATGACGGTGAAAATGGCGTTCATGATCTCGAAGCTTCTGATTGGCATTAGCCCCTTGTTTATTCATGTATTCGTCAAATGAGATGTTTAGCTCAATGGGATTATGGTGATTATAAAACACTGGATTCAATTGAGGAATATGAATTACATTGTAAATCAAAGTGGTGTTGTTGCCTTGATTGGTTTATGAAGATTGAGATGGTGGTTATGTAAATGACATAGTTTCTGTTGTTTATTTTTCTGTTATGTTTCTTTAAGAATGAGAATATGATTTGTATTTGTCAGTGAATGATTTGAGATTAGAAAACTGTATATGTTTGTGGCTTAATGTGAAATTTTCATTGTGATTATCCTGTCTCGTTTTCTACGTGCTTCATCCCAGTATTTATCGGTTCTGTCTGTTAATCTTTTGATGCAGGATTTCCACTTTTGAGGAATATCAGTGAGCTTCCTCAGGATAACTATGGAAGGGGAGGACTGGCCCACATTACTGTGGCAGGCTCAGTCTTACATGGGATGAAAGAGGTACAAATACGTTTTTCCGTTTTAGAATTTACTTATTGTTTTGCAAAAAGGAAAAGGAGATTTTGTTGAGAACTTAACCCATGAGTCATATAGAATAATATATAGTAACCTGCAAGAGGTTGTGTGGTTGAATAGAAGTAATATGTTTTTAATTCTAAATTTTTATTGTTTTCTCATGATATTATTATAATGGTGGTTTCGAATATTAAACGTTTGGCTGTCCTTTTGGATTCCACACTACCTTCATATTGCCCTCAACCAATCTTGGTTGTGGTCCTATGTAGCAGACATTTTATAATGCATCTCTGGAGTTTTACAGATTGAGGTTTGGCTTCAAACATTTTCTCCTGGAACACGAACACCAATCCATAGACACTCATGTGAAGAAGTTTTTGTGGTCCTAAAAGGAAGCGGCACTATCTATCTTGCCACAAGCTCTCATGAGATTTTGTCTTTCCAAATAGCACATTTCATATTCTTGTTATTGATGCTCACCAGGTAAACCATATCACCATTATTGCTTGTTGATGGTTAACCTCAGATATTTTTTAAAGAGTCTGCAGTGTAGATACATGAAGAAACTGAGTATTATTTGATCTTACCCATCAGCAACCACTGACAAATCGATAAACTTATCTACTACTTCTGTTCTGGAAGTGCTGTTGATGATAATTTGCCAACAGTTACAGGATACATAAATCACCTTCATGATTGTTTGAGAATTCATGCCAGATAAAGACTCTGGACATGTGTGCTCTTTGATCTTAATGATTTTTCATCCATAGATCGTCACACACCATCAGTCTCTTTGTAGATGACAGAGAAAAGGTGGCGTCCTGTGATTAATAACCATACTATGAACAGAGCATTGACATTTCTCATGATTATATTGCTATATAATTCCGATTGTTGAACCAACTACTCATTCTCCACACTTTTTTGATATAACTGCTAGAGCAACCAAACATTGACAACTAGATGATTGTCAATAGTTGAGCATCTATCCTCCATGATGTAACCCTAGAGAACGAAATATTCATGCTGTGTGCCGCATTGCATTTCCATCAGCATGATAGCAACTTAAGTATATTGGCTATTATATTCATCAATTATTCCTGATAAATGTTGGATGTGAGGCTCGTGTATATCTTAGTTGCACAATATAGACACTTCCTTACGGAAATACCTGGTATTTATGTATGGCACCAGCACCTGGACTGCCTGTGATATATATAGGCAGTACTGATCTAAGGATGCTTGGTACACTTGGCAAATAGTTATGGGCCAAGTTTTATGGCCAAAATCTTTTACTTCTGTTCTGCATGTTGTTAATAGTGTCATTTCCAGGTAAGTTACTTATCCATTTTTCCTTCTTGGCTCTTTCCATAAACATATTAGAGTGGCAATTATTTTTTTTAAAGTCAAAATTTCCACTTACTACGTAGTTATCCAGGCCAGGATCTAACAACCGTTGATGATGCTCATTACAGGTGTGGAATACTGATGAAAATGAAGATTTGCAAATGCTTGTTGTAATATCCCGCCCTCCAGTTAAAGTGTATGTGACATCTCTTCATAACTACTATTTACTTTGCTTTTTCCATATGTTTGTTTTGTTTCCTAGTGGTGGGTCAAAACATTTCAGATTCAAAATGTTTAAATACTCTGAAAGATACCAGCTATGTTGTTTGTTACTGTGTGGTCTTTATTGTTTCCCTTATAGTGGTTGCACTTGCTCCAGTTATTCTCACTTCTGAGTTACAAACCCCCAAGGAAGAAGTACCAAGAAGCCAATTGAGCCGATCCAAACTTCGCATATGAGTCTGAAAATTCACATTAAGATTAGGCTTGAGTTAATGGTATAACAGAAATAAACAAACATAAAGACGTTGTTATTAGGCATAGTTCTTGCCGTTCATTTACAACCCTAGGTCCAAGAAAAACTCACACACTGCAAGTCTGCAACTTCTGTCACATACCCTTCCAGTATGAGTTTTTGATAAGAAGACCAATTCTTCTATGTAGACTTGAATTCAAATAAAAAAACTGGATTTATGGCATTTTCCTTGTAACCTGATGGATGCTTCAAAGATGAAACTGTTTGAATGGCATGTAAGCAACCGTTCTACAGGTTTATCGTAATATTATCTAAGGTACCTGCTTCAGGTTCATGCCTCACACAGCAGCAAGGTTGAAGTTCCCCTATTACTGGTACTGGGATGAACAATGCCTACAAGATCCTGTAAAAGATGAACTTTGATTTTCGATCCCCGCATATATTTTGGAACAACAAATGTTTTGCCGGTGATCTACATCAATCTTTTCAGAAAAATATATCAATGGTGGTTGTAAATTTGTAATAGTTAAAAATTATAAACCTATGATTACATTGCTAATTGCCAAGTGCAAGTTTTAATGTTACTTTTATAATTAAATGCACCGCCAATGCCTGGGCTGGCATTTCAAACAACTGCTTAGACGAAAAAAGACGGCACTTATAGATAGAATATAGATAGAATTTTACATGTTTGACTAATCAACTCGGTCTTCAACTGATCAAAAGTAACTCTTGGGCCGCAATAAGATAGCATTTGCACGGATTAAACTACCAAAATGTCTTGACCTATCTACTTACTGCCTTTGACAACATAGCAATCAATTTTAACAGAAACTATCGAACTGTTACGTTTTTTAAGCATGAGCAACCAGTACAATACAAACTAGAATCCAGTATAGGAAAATGAGGAAACATTTTTCAACACTTTGTTCTCATATGAAATTTCATCGCTTCCTTTTAATTAAGCTTCGCCTTTCAGCTTCACTCTCAGCAACCAGAACATAGAACTCTGATCCAAGCATGTCATGTATATCGATATTACGGGAATTGCTCAGGTTAACTGTTTCCAGGATCACTTCTACAGTTATATTGAAGCCTAGACTAGACAAGACACGAATAGCATTTGCAATTCTGCACATGTTCTGCCTCGTTTCTGGTGGAGTGTAATTTCCATCTCGTTCATCAAGATCCATGGGATTTTTATCAGAATCATTTGCTTGATCCACCACCATCTTGTCTCTGGCTTCAACATGCTCACCAATCCAGATGTATCCATTACATCCAATTATCAAGTCAATTCCATACTGTTCCAGGTGGTGAAAATGTTGTTTCCGTCTCTTCACTAGATAAGGATCAATTGTGAGCAGTTGACCCCTCTCAAGCTGAAGGCATATTGATATATGTCAATAAAAACACGTTAGGGACATGAATAGGATAAAAATGATGCTAATGAAATAATGTTTGTAGGGATGATACAAGGATTTAAAGTTTAAAAAAAAATGTATCACAAACATTGTTATTTGACACTAAACTAAGTCACTCCTAGTCTACCTTGGAACTCTTAAATTCCCATCCTCATCAGTTAGTAGTAAACATAATGATTTTACCCATATCAGTGCGTTATCAAGTAACAAGTTTCTTTTCCTCAAGGTACAGTTGTGCAGACAAATTGGCTGCTACTTCTACGCCAGAAAAAGAAATTGCTACTTGGACATTAATTTACCAACTAATTTTTACTATAATTATTTTTTCTTTTACCGAGCATTAGCCATTCATTCACATCTACATTGTTCTTCCTTGTGTTATAAAAGAGACTGTAAACTTAAAAAAGTGCAGAACAAGGCAACATGCATCTGAAATCTTTTCAAATAGAACACACCTTTCCATACTTCTGATTTCTTGCTTGGAGTTGTAAACTGCCATCACCCTGCTGCGAACTTCGAACTTCAGCCTGTAAAAGAGAACAGCATTGGTAACATCAGATAAGTAACTTGTTTTCTCCTACTGATAGCACATTGCATACCACTAGAAATTAAAAATGAGTAGCAATTCACTTACACACACTAGGTCATTTTCTGTAAAGATACTGCGCATGTTGAGTTCATCAACAGCAGTTCGCCGCCTCTAGCAATCAATAAAGAGAGAAGTTAATGTACAACCATGCACATTTAGACAGTTCCCACAAAATAAAAATATAACAGATGCCCCAAGCTTCACATGGTGCCATATTTATGAACATAATCCGTATTCGTATTATAAAATATTGATATTCCCAGTTATAACATATTTCACCCATTATGGTCATTGGAGCAATCATCAAGAAAAAGTACGGTACCTGAATTCCGTCAGGCAAGTTCATTGAAGAAAGCATCAAAACGGCATCTTGAGTGAAATTTATTTCCAGTTTCCATCTCTTCGGAGCAACCTGAACAAAAAAAAAAACGACCATTAATACAATACAATAGTGCGATAAATCAACTTCCAAATGAAGGTATTCAAACATCCCACATAAAGGAGCTGCGTGTATTAAGCAATTTTGTTTTACCTCAATTACACGTCCAATGACAATATCTCCAGTCTCAGGCTTGTATCTAGACACAATTAAAAGCAATTTTATCACTATAATTTGAACAAAAATATACGTTAAGATTTTAAACACCAATTAAAGCCAAATAAATTTCAATTACCTGGCGCGTAAAGCGCGTACATAGATCAACTTGTTGATGCGTTCGACAACTCCACAGACCGTCGCAAAAAGCTCGCCCTTACGGTCCGAGGTTCCATGTCCCCTGTATTTCATTTAATCCAAATATAAAAACAAAAAAAAATAAAATAAAATAAAATATACAGTACAAGTAATTAAATTGATTAGGAATGCAAGATTACTTGAGGATGCCATCTTCGTGAATAGGGATGGTATCGGCGACGGTGACACAGGAGCTAGGGTTAGATTTCGAAGACAGGGACTCGAGCTTTTCAAGAGCTTTTTCAAGTCTCACCTTTTGCGTTTGATTAAACGATAGCTGTAAATTTCTCATCTTGGTACCAAATGAACGACGACAATTTTGGGAGGGAGAGGGAAAAAAAACCCTAAACCCTAATTTAAAGGCCCGTTTGGTTGGAGGGTGTCGAGAGAGATCAAGGGGGATTCATCAAATTTTTTATATTTTAAAAGGTGCATAAATAAATAAATAATATACATTGTGTAAAAGAGATTTGTTTTTTCTTTAGCAGATTTATGTAACCTGGACACCGGTTCAGTTCGGTTTGGTTTCGAATTGGAATCGAACTGGGCATTTCCGGTTTCATAAGAATGTGGAATCGGGAATCGAAATTGAAGCGGACGGTTCTGGTTCAATTTTTTTTTTTAAATGGAAATTAAATTTTAAAGAAATTTATAATTGGATATTATTAGCAAATAAATATAATAAAATTTTTATTTATTTGAATTTTATTAAATTAAATTAAAAATAAAATAAAAACTAAAATTTATTTGAATTTTAATAGTGGAACCGAACGTTTCGATTGGAATCGAACAGTTCCAACAGTTCAGCTAGGGTAACCGAATCGTACGGAACCGGAATCGCCTGGTTCCTTTTGGTTCGATTTTGATTTTGAACCGGAACCGTGGCTGGGTAAATGTAAGCATAAAAAACCCAAAAAAAATTATTTCTAATGAATAAAAACAAAATTAATATATAAAAAATATATTTAAGATAATTTTGCAAAAATGTTGATATAATAAAGAAAAAAAATGTAATTTTATAGAGCATCAACATGTGAAAAAAAAATGATAGTTACTCATTCGAAGAAGCATGCATGATATTAGGGGACCTAATACTAGACCGGGCCGGCGGTTTGGTCGGTTCCGAACCGGAACCGAACCGTCCGGTTCCGAACCGGAACCGAACCGTCCGGTTCCGGTTCTACACTAAAATGGAACCGGAATCGAAACCAGAACAGAACCGTTCGGTTCCGGTTCCATTCGGTTTTTTTTTTTTTCACTTTTTTGAAAATAAAAGTTAAATTACAAATAATTACATTAAATTATTAATTTTGAAAATAATTACAAATAAAATTATGTAAATTACAAATTACGTTAAATTACATTACATAATTACACTAAATTACAAATAAAATTCTTATATAAAAAATTTAAAAAATATATTATTGTATAAATTCAAACCGGTTCCAACCGGAACCGTATGGTTCCAACCGGAACCGTACGGTTCCGGTTAGAACCGTTGGAACCGAAAGGTTCCAACCGGTTCGGCTAGGGGAGGAACCCTAACCGAACCGGTTAGGTTCCGGAACCGGTTGGAACCAGAACCGTCCGGTTCCAACCGGTTCGGTTCCGATTCCGAACCGGAACCTTGACCGGGTCTACCTAATACACCATTATATCTTAGAAATCATCCACCACAAGAACCAACTCACACGAATTCATCATCTTAACAACCCGCATATAACCCTGCATCATCATCCACTTTTAAAATAGTTTTTATTGTGACAAATATGGTAGATCAAAGAGAGAGAAGCATCCAGCATTTAAAAAAATCATATTGCATCATTAGTAGGTGAATAGCTTCTGGTTGCAGGTGCTGCGGCAGGAATATGGGCTTACAACAGGCAACAGGCAAAAGACTAATGTACTACACATCATGGCTTTGAACCTTGTTAGAGGTGTACCGTTGAAAAGGAAACAATGCTATATCTCCTTACACCTCCTCCTCCTCCTGAAAGATTTAGAGTTACTGGGTGTGTTTTGAGATGCTAATGAACAAATGGAAACCCTGCTGCTGAATGCTGAACAATTTGTCCATTACACTTCCATAAAATAATATAATAATAATAATAATGAGAGTGTGTTATTAAACTAGTGTTTTTGAATATATTATTATGAGATTTTAAATATGATTTTAAATCTTCCCAAATAAAATCTAAATGGCATTTCATTTGTATGGCCATGATTCTTATCCATGATTTGCTTTGCGGGCACGGCTGAGTACCCAGGGGTATGACATACCCCTGGGTTCCTGACCGTTTACAGTGATACAACGGTGAGTAAAAAAAAAAAAAAAGAGAGAGAGAAAACCGGAAAAACCGGTAACAATGCCCAATATACAACTCTTGATCTCTCTCACAAAACCCTCATCACTCTCAAGATCTCTCTCTCTTTCTCTCTCTTAATGCTCATTAACATATGCTCATTAATTGCCGTAATGAATAAAAATTGTAAGCGAAAACAAAAAGTATAAAACTCATCTACATGCTCATTAACATATGTAATCAACGAAAATTATAAATAGATATCAAGATTATTAACTTGTGCTCATTCAAAAAAATGCTCATCTTATGCAATTAATAAAAAAGTCATTTTCATGCTCATTAGCTTTCCTATTAAATAAAAAAAATTATGAAAAAAATTTAAAAATTATAATTCATGCTCATTAACTTTAGTAGTTATCCGAAAAACTATGAATTATAACCAAATTTAATATTTTAGATATATATTAAAAGAGTAAATAATTGATTAATTTTTCAAATTGTGTCATATTTCTTTTTTTTTTTTTTTCAATTTTTCGGTTCTTTCGGTCGGTTGCGGATATCCGAATTTTTCAATCGGTTTCGGATATGGATACCATCTATTAAAATTTTTCGGTTTGAGATATTATATTTGGTTTTGATTTCGTCCAAAATGATCGGATATCCAACCATTGACGTACCTAATTCTAAGTAAATATCAACATTAAGAAATCTCTCCTCATGTTCATTAACTGCCATAGTGAATAACAAATTTAAGCGGAAAATAATAAGTATAAAACTTATGTAGATGCTCATTGACATATGTAATTAACGAAAATTATAAGTAGATATCAACATTATAAACTTGTGATCATTCAATTGTTATGTTTCATATTTTTGTATTCACTTATAACCATTAAACACGAAATCGAGATCGAAATCGAAGCATTAAACATGTTATTAGACTTGCAACTTTCAGCAATAAATATGTAGTATTTATAATATGAAACCTTTAACAATGAACATGCAACATGACACCATTGGACTTGAAATTTTAGCAATAACATGCAATTCCATCTGTCTCGAAAATCGCACATGTAACTATGACCATTGAATATGCAACTGTTACCATTAGACTTGCAACTTTGACCAATAAATATGCAATATTTCTAAGATGAAACCTTTAACAATAAACATGCTACATGAAACCATTGGACTTGAAATTTTAGCAATAACATGCAATTGCATCTGCCTCGAAAATCGCACATCTAACTATGACCATTGAATATTCAACTGCTACCATTAAACTTGCAACTTTTACCAATAAATATGCAATACTTCTAATATGAAATCTTTAACAATAAACATGCAACATGAAATTTTAGCAATAACATGCAATTACATCTACCTTGAAAATCACACATGTACTATGACCATTAAATATGCAACTGTTACCATTAGACTGGCAACTTTGACCAATAAATATACAATATTTCTAAGATGAAATATTTAACAATAAGCATGCTACATGAAACCATTGGACTTGAAATTTTAGCAATAACATGCAATTGCATCTGCCTCGAAAATCGCACATGTAACTATGACCATTGAATATGCAACTTCTACCATTATACTTGCAACTTTCACTAGTAAATATGCAATATTTCTAATATGAAACCTTTAACAATAAACATGCAACATGAAATTTTAGCAATAACATGCAATTGCATCTGCCTCGAAAATCGCACATGTAACTATGACCATTGAATATTCAACTTCTACCAATAGACTTGCAACTTTCAGCAATAAATATGTAATATTTCTAATATGAAACCTTTAACATTGAACATGCAACATGACACTATTGAACTTGAAATTTTAGCAATAACATGCAATTGCATCTGCCTCGAAAATCACACATGTAACTATGACCATTGAATATGCAACTGTTACCATTAGACTTGCAACTTTGACCAATAAATATGCAATATTTCTAAGATGAAACCTTTAACAATAAACATGCTACATGAAACCATTGGACTTGAAATTTTAGCAATAACATGCAATGCAATTGCATCTGCCTCGAAAATCGCACATGTAACTATGACCATTGAATATGCAACTTCTACCATTAGACTTGCAACTTTCACCAATAAATATGCAATATTCTAATATGAAATCTTTAACAATAACATGCAACATGAAACCATTGGACTTGAAATTTTAGCAATAACATGCAATTGCATCTGCCTCGAAAATCGCACATGTAACTATGACCATTGAATATTCAACTGCTACCATTAAACTTGCAACTTTTACCAATAAATATGCAATACTTCTAATATGAAACCTTTAACAATGAACATGCAACATGAAACCATTGAACTTGAAATTTTAGCAATAACATGCAATTACATCTGCCTTGAAAATCGCACATGTAACTATGACCATTAAATATGCAACTGTTACCATTAGACTGGCAACTTTGACCAATAAATATACAATATTTCTAAGATGAAATATTAAACAATAAACATGCTACATGAAACCATTGGACTTGAATTTTAGCAATAACATGCAATTGCATCTGCCTCGAAAATCGCACATGTAACTATGACCATTGAATATGCAACTTCTACCATTATACTTGCAACTTTCACTAGTAAATATGCAATATTTCTAATATGAAACCTTTAACAATAAACATGCAACATGAAATTTTAGCAATAACATGCAATTGCATCTACCTCGAAAATCGCACATGTAACTATGACCATTGAATATTCAACTTCTACCATTAGACTTGCAACTTTTACCAATAATATGCAATATTTCTAATATGAAACCTTTAACAATAAACATGCAACATAAAACCATTGGACTTGAAATTTTAGCAATAACATGCAATTGTATCTGCCTCGAAAATCACAAATGTAACTATAGCCATTGAATATGCAACTTCTACCATTATACTTGCAACTTTTACCAATAAATATACAATATTTCTAATTTGAAACCTTTAACAATGAACATGCAACTTGAAACCATTGGACTTGAAATTTTAGCAATAACATGCAATTGCTTCTGCCTTGAAAATCGCACATGTAACTATGACCATTGAATATGCAACTTCGATCATCAGACTTGCAACTTTCACCAATAAATATGCAATATTTCTAATATGAAACCTTTAACAATCAAAATGCAACCTATAACCATTAGACTTGAAATATTTAGCAAAAATATGCAATAAATTTTTTATATTATTTTTTTATCAATATTTTATAATTTATTTAATATAAAATAATTTTTTTTTTGAATAACCGGTTGCAACCAGTTATTCTCTATTTTTTTTTTTTTTTTTTTTTTAATGCTGACAAGGGTATTTGGTATGTTAGCAACGCCGTTTGCTGAAACGTTGGCTTAACTTTATGCACACGACACAACAGGAAGAAACGAGTTCCTTAATAATGCTGATATACACTTATGGACGAACAAGAAGTTTAGAGCGGAATATAATCCAATAGAAATGGATTGTAACATAACTCCCAAAAAAAAAGACATTAATGTCCCATACATTATTTATTAAATTAAAAAAAAAAATTAATGTAATGTCCCATATGGAATAGAATATAATTAGACAGGTCATATAAAACTATTATGCTTGAATATAAATATC
>SKCR01016015.1:0-20732 GCA_019454045.1 Zanthoxylum bungeanum
ATATTATTATTATTATGAAAAAAGTCATTTTATGTTATTATCCATATTTTCATGATTAATGTCTACATTTCTTGTTATTGGTAAAAACATTTCTGGTTAGGCAATATATTTACATGTTTTTGGTCAAAATTTTGATATTGAATGCTTAAATTTCATGTTAATTCTTAAAAAATTCAAGTTGAGCAATATTTGCATGTTTTTTTAACCCAAATTTTCATGTTTAAAGCCAAAATTTCTTACTAACGTTATAGAATTTTATGTTTGAAATTTAGACATTAGTGAAATTTCAATTTAGTGCCATATGTAAATTTCATGTTTGATGTCATTATTTTCATATTTAATGCTTAAACTTTCATGTTAATGTTTAAAAATTTTAGGTTTGGCAATATTTATATTTTTATTGCACTTATTTTCAAGTTTAATGTCTAAATATCTAGTTAATGCTACAAAATTCCAGATTGGGCAACATTTATATGTTTGTTGTTTAAATATTCATCTTTAATACCTAGATTTTTTTTTTATTTTCACATTTGAAATTTAGACAAGTATGAAATGTCAAATCAATGTCATATCAGAGTAACACGTAGGAGTGAAAAAACGAATCACG
This sequence comes from Zanthoxylum bungeanum, assembly GCA_019454045.1. NCBI lineage: Eukaryota > Viridiplantae > Streptophyta > Magnoliopsida > Sapindales > Rutaceae > Zanthoxylum > Zanthoxylum bungeanum. Next base: position 608 of record SKCR01016015.1, read on the forward strand.
AATCGAATTTATATCGAATCCTAAACGAATTGAATCGAAATGTGATGGATTCATATTCGATTCGTTTATTAAATGAATCCTAATATCAGGATTCGTATTCGATTTATTTATTAAACGAATCGAATACGAATATGCGTTTACTCATGGTATTATTTAATATCATAATTTACTATAGTTGATTTACATTAATTCTTCATAAATATATACATATAAAATATGTAATTAATATATTTATTAAAAATACCTCGCCAAATATCGAAAATATTAATTTTTCTATGATAATTGATCAGTGATAACACAAACGTAACGCAAGCGCACATATCGCTCAAGTAGTATAAAATATCGATCCCACGAGAACTTAATTTCTACTGCTGTTATTAATTATTGATTATATTTATTTACAGGTATCTTATTAAGGGAGAGGGAATGATTGATAATTGGTCGTTTGAATGTGGATTTTCTAAATAAAAATAAAACAAAGAAAATTAATAATAAAGAAATCAAATATCTAGGGTTGTGATTCCACATAATATTATTCTGATGATGAATTGATTTTCTTATATATGTGTAATAAATTAGTTCTGAAACACGAATATATGCAAAAGTCTTTGTCGATGGTCAGATGCAAACACCCAAAATAACCCAACTAATCATATGTCTATGTTAACCAAGTTACCTGAATTTATTAAGTTCAATTTCCAATTGTGGCTACCCCCGCCCGACAGGTATATGTCTATCCTGTAAGGAAATCTACCTAAGGGATATTTACCTTAAGGTGAGATCGTGAGCTATTGAATCTAAGGCTGAAACCTAAAATCCCCTCATCAGGTTCATTTTAAGTTTAATATATCAATCTTATCGGTGATCAGACAACAAGAAGCATTAAGCTTAAGATTCAATAAAAAAAACCAAAGTATTGTCCATAATATAATTAAATCAATTATTAAGCATGTGAATATTGTGTTTCATCACTTCCCTAGAATAAAAATAAAATATTGGGGGTTAGAGGATCCATCTTTAATATTTCAAATGTAGAAATCTCATATTTTTATAAATATAGAAATTGTTAGTGTTATCCAATTATGTCAAACCAGCCATAAAGGCGATGTTATTGTTTGTCCATAAACTAGCCATATTGGCTGTAATCATCTGTCACCTAAAGACCGACCATATAAGCGGTGACAAATTATGTCAAATAAATAAAATCAGCCATTAAGGCGGTATCAACTTTAACCCATATTATTAAATTACAATTTTCATTTTATAAATTAAGTGAGATTAATCTACCTTATCATATTAAAGGTTTCACCCTTCCCCCAGCGAAAATTAATTACTAAACATAAAAGAAAGTAAAAACATACAAACTATTATTACTACTAAAAATAAAAATAAAAATAAAAATACATTACAAAACTACTAAATAAAACACACAAGTTACAATCTTTAATTCATATTCAAGAAACCAAAGAAAGTATGATTTTGCAAATGAAATCGGCTGGAATTTATAGGCAAAATTTTGGTATGGGCATCGTGACGGGCAAAGGATTCCGCGTCGTGACGCCTGAGCTGGCGCTAACATGGGACACGGCTTCAATGATGACGACACGTGGTGATGATATGTCTAAATAGCGCAACGTGGAAGGAGCGTTGAGTCACGACGCGTGACGTGGCTTGACATGTGGCATTGACGTGACGATATGTGGCGCTGACATGGCGACACATAGCACACGAGGTTACGTGACCCGTTGGGATGATGACATATGGCATGCGTCTTAAGTGGCCCATTGGGATGATGACACGTGTCCGGTGTATAATAACAGTTTTATTGTGATGTTGACATATGGCCAACGCATGTTAGCAAGTGCGTATGATAGTAAGCTTTCTTTAATGTTGACACGTGGATATCTAAATAGATAGCAATAATAACCAATATGTCTGGGTCAGCTTTATTTGGCCTTCTGGCATCCCAAGAATTGGATTCGAAGCCGAGACGATGTTGTTGCGAACGAAACTCTATTACGATATCTTCAGTATCTCAGTCTGCTTTCCCTGCCATCGGTAGTATTATCGATTAGTCTTTCCTTGCGTGGAAGTAGTTAAAAGCTTCCTTGAGATACCTAGCTTTAAAGGCTTTAAAGAGATCGATCACAGGCATGTGGAGACATATGGTAGCAGTCGCAACGCTAAAGGAGTTGCGCGTTGCAACGCGATCTGGGAAATTATAATTTTGCCATTTTTATCTATTTTTCGTTATTTTAGCCCCTATTTGATTCCATTGAGTCCTGAAATCTTTTTTTTCTACAAAATAACACAAAATACATCAAAATATTCATAAAATCTGAGAAACTAAACAAAATATAAGCCAAATGGGCGTAAATAGTGATATATTTTCCACTTATCACACCCCCAAACATAGCATTTTGGTAGTCCTCGAGCAAAACAAATAAAATATAATAAAATAAATAAAATTTAATTAAGTTACTTTCGTAGAGATCACGGTTGGATTTAGCGTATGCAACAAATAAACAAGTTAGTAACTAATTAGGTGAAATTTCTTATCCAAGTTAGTAGTTGTTTTCTTTCTTTCTAAATTACCAAATAAGTAAATTCTCTTATGTTTTTTACCATTCTTCATATACACAACTAACAAAGTATTCATCAATTCATTGTGCCCACAATATTCATAAGTGTAGTTGAAAAGAGAGTAATATTTTTGTCCTAAAATTATATCAGAATTCACACCTTTTTGGCAATGATTTTTTTTTTTTATAAAACATCTTTAATCCATATAGCGAGCTTTGGGCCAGTGACTCCCAAACCAGTTGACTTTAGGGCACTGGGTGTTAAGACACCCCTACAGACTTAATTACTCGGATCTCAGATGTTTAAAGGCTCTACCGTTTGACGCAAACACTCTCTGCTTACTGAGGTAAGTAGAACTTTATTATTATTAACTCAAGCTTTTACCGTTTGACGCGAACAATCTCTGCTTACTGAGGCACGCGAACAATCTCTGCTTACTGAGGCAAGACGCCTGGTTACTAAGTAAAAACATGATTAATTATTTATATACACATTTTTTTTATTACATCACTTTTTATATTCTTCCTCCAATTAAATTAGAGCACTAAATATTACAAACTCTTCACTTACAGCTCATGTTTGTATGTTACCATTCATGTTGATAATACCAGTTAACTGAGCATATGAAGATCCAATTTAGTTAGTATTATGGAGAATTCACGAATTTAAATAATTCAAAAGGAAATAAACAAAAACTAACTTGTTACGAAATAGGTTGAGATACGTCTCAAAAGTGGAAATTTCTTACACAACTATCTCAAACATAATTACACTTGGTTAGTCAAAAATTTCAAACATAAAACATAAAAAATTTGTTCAATTTTTTTTTAAAAAAAAAAAATACACAAAAACACAAAAAATAAAAAATAAAAACAAGCAAGTCAAATATTCCCTCCCCCAAACCTAATTGAGACATTGTCCCCAATGTCTGAAAAAGAAGAAGAATGACTTAGAAGATATCACCTTATTAGCGCAGATTTGACAATTACAACTATATAAAATTACCGATTAAGATCTAAATCCAATTTAAGCTTCTTACCATAATCGCTATCAGACTAGTTCGACTTGAAAAAAAATGGGGTCCTATTTTTTGTTCATAGACTAAAAGTTGGTCAATTAATTCATCGGCTTTTCTCGCAATTAGGAATATGTCTTTTACCGATTTCGAGATGAGCCCAAGTTTGTTAGCATCTGCAAGAAATAAAAAAAATCGAAAAATCCATCCACATTAAATAATCCAATGGGTTTCTGGTGGATGTTCAAATTTGCCCATGATGCAACTGTGAATATTTCTTCCAATGTGCCTAGCCCACCTAGTAAAGCAATGAAAGAATCAGCGTGATTGACCATTTCGATAAGTTGTTCAGACATGTCTGAGACAATGCATTCCTCTCCATTTGAGTCTTCGATGAGGTCTGTATCTGCTAATGGTTTTGGAATGATTCCCAAAACATGGCTGTCACCTTCTTGCACATCTTTTGAAATACATCCTATTAATCCAAGATTTCCACCGTCATATACAAAGTGCATGTTTCATTCTGCAATGACTCTCCCCAATTCTTTTGCGGCCTCCATAAATTCTGGATTGGACCCATAGTTAGATCCACAAAACACACAGATATGAGTAACTCGTCGCTTGGAAGTAGTTTCCATTTCTCCCTTATCTGAATTTTTATCTGCATGTGTCGAAGAGAGGAATGATGAGCTGAATTTATAGAACCTGAAAAAGAGGTGAGTAATAATTACACTAGTACCCGTCAAATGATAATTATTAAATGAAGTAATGATTACACTAGTACCTGTCAAATGACAATTATTAGATGAACGTTAAAACAAATCATGAAAGTCAAAAAAATATAGATCTTGTCGGTGAAAATAAAGGAAATCACAATAGAAAAGCAAATCAAAGCAATTATTTAAGGCAACAGAATTGTGTACGCATACGCCACTCGCTTTATAAATCCATTAGGATGCATCTCAAGAATCCATTCATTACTTAACCATAACTAATGAATTAAATCTCATCTTTGTGATTGTCAAACACCATTCATTTTGTCTTGCTCTGCCTTAAATGCTTTGTTTGTGCTTTTCCCTGCAAATATCACACAAAATTAAAAACTCTACAATATGTGTTCACATAAAAATTTAAATAAAAATAAAAAATTTTCATGGGTTGTCTCCATGCTAGCGCTAAAGTTTTCATCTTCAGCCAGACGTTACTGAAGTCCATCCGTCAAGGAGGCTTCAATGTGGTTTTAGACGTTCGATTAAAGATAATTCCATGAGCGTTGCTTTTGAAGGGACTCTTCCAACGGTAAAGTGGCAAAAAGAATTTTGTTTGACTTGGTTCTCGAGCCACATTTTTAAACTTTGTTACTCTAATGGTTCCTAAAAAAAGAAAGAAAATCATAAGGTCTTGTATGGTGCTTGACTTTGAATGGGGATTCCATTCTGTCAAGATTTTAGGCAGTGTCTTTGATTTGTACTCCCTGATACAGTGATATTTCTCCTCAATGCATGAAATCTTTAATGTGGCCAGACATTTGCACCTCTATTTGCTCTGCATCTTGCTCCATTATTTATTCACAAATGTATTTTAAAATTTCTGTATTTAGCTCTTCATCTGTGATTTGTGAAATGCATGCTCCATAAGTGTCAACCTCAGGATGTAAAGATATATATGATTTTAGGTCTTTATCCTCTGTGGTTGGTATAAACAGCTCGAGTAGCTCTTCTTCAAACATCTGTGCAATGCATGCTCCAAAATCTTCATTTTGAGGATGCAAAGTTTCATCCTTACTTGTTGGTGTAGTTGGTGCAGACAGCTCTGCTACTCGTTCCTCCTCTCAGAGTCTGATGAATAATCAAGATCAAATTGAGATTCTGTTTGTTCGGGCTTATGAACTGAATACCTCAGATTCTTAATACTGCTCAACCGGCTATGTCAGTTTCATCTGAAAATATTTCGAGAGGTATATAGCTCTGTTTTTCTGTTAATTGTCTCGCTTGATCTGTCATTCTTTGTATGTATGTCGCTTGACTCTGAAGGGTTTCTATTTGACTCTGAAACATTGTATCCCACTTTTTGTTACTTTTATTGAGCATGTCCACCATCTCTCTTATCATCTGTTTTTCCTCTGGTGAATATCGTTCTGGTTCTTGATGATCGTAGGTTGATGGTGGATAATATGGAGAATAAGATTCAGTGAAATATGATGGTTCATCATACCATGAAGGATTCTGATAGTTCTGCCACTCTGAATTGTAGTTATACTCGCAATGATTATTAGGGTGGTTACCATTACATATCTCACATCTGATCATTGTATTCTGAAATGGTTGAGCAAATGTTATGTTGAATTGCTCTGACATCCATGGATAGTTGTCGGGTTGAACAACATGCCTCAGAAAAAATGGACTGCCGCTCCTTGATTTGGGGTGTAACTTCTCTTTGTAAAGCTCATAATTCTTCCATTGCCCAATAGTGTTCCATTTCAACCACTTTAAAAAATAAAAGAAAGAAATAAAAGTTACAGAAAAAAATAAAGAAAATTAGATACATGTAAAATAGATAGCGTCAAAACTAATAAAGTAAGAAAAATAAGTCCTCGGTAACGACGCCAAAAACTTGATTGGTGATAAACACACACGTAATGCAAGAGCACGTATCGCTCAAGTAGTATAAGAATATCGATCCCACAAGGACTTAATTTCTACTGTTTTTATTAATTATTGATTCTATTTATTTACATGTATATAATTAAAGGGAGAATGGAATGATTGCTGATTGGTTGGTTGAATGTGGATTTGCTAAATAAAAATAAACAAAGGACATTAATAATAAAGAAAATAAATATCTAGATTTGTGATTCCACACAATATTATTCGAATGATGAATTGATTTTCTTATATATGTGTAATAAATCAGTTTGCTAACTCGGAACATGAATATATACAAAAGCCACTGTCGATGGTTAGATGCAAACACCAAAAATAACCCAATTAATCATATGTCTATGTTAACCAAGTTACCTGAATTTATTAAGTTCAATTGCCAATTGTGGCTACCTTCGCGCGACATGTATATGTCTATCCTGTAAGGAAATCTACCTAATAGATATCTACCTTAAGATGAGATCGTGAACTATTGAATCTAAGGCTGAAGTTTAGATGTCTATCCTGATTTGCTTGTGTTATGATGTGAGGTATGGTTAAAAATAAAAAGAAAAAATCTTTAAAGAAAGAAATTAAACCACCTATAACTGATAAGCGTGAAGCTATCCATATGTGAGTATTAGGACCGCTATGAGGAGAAATGCTACCTTAAAGGGTAGGTGTGTTGAAAAAAGAAAAGAAGAAAAGAAAAAGTTGAAAAAAAAGAAACAAAAAAAGATAAGAAAATGAAAAAGAAAATCATACCATACTGAGCATAGAAAGGCAACTACAGAGCAAATTGAGATATATAGGTTGGTTTGACCCATCGGATCCCAATTTTTAAACGAAATCATTGAGTTGGCTTACCTATGAATTAAGCTGTGAATGAACCTTTACACACACACAAACTGTGAGTCTGGCGTTGATGATTTATTCAAGGACTTGGATTTGAGTTGCGTTGAGTACTTTGAAGGTTCCATGGTTTCATTACTAAGCTTTCTTTGAGGACAACAATATGCGTAACTATTGATAATACTTTATTTTATTTTTGTATTTTTATTTATTTTGAATGACGTTTGTGGGAGTCATCGCTGCAAGCCCTTTACGAGACTATAATTCGTCCATTAGGGCCGCCTAGGAGTTTAAAGTCTTGTTGCATACGCTAAATTCAATCGTGATCCTTATAAAAGTGGCTTAGATAGTTTTTATTTATTTAATTAGTTCTTATTTTCTTTTTGCGTTTGAATTGCTAGGGACTAGCAATAAGCTAGTTAGGGGTTGTGATAAGTGCATGAAAGTGTACTTTGAACATCGTTAATTCAGCTTGATTATCATGTATTTAATCTTCATTATATTTTATTTTATGTTTTATTATTATGAAGCAATGTAACATGAAGATTGGATCAATTACACATGTTTCGGAACCTTGCAGACGCATCGGAAGCACATGAGAAGAGCTGAATCGCAGAAACGGAGAAACTAGAAAACTTGCCATACGTCGTGACGCGCAAAGGCCACTCGTCGCAACACGGAAGTGTATTCCAAGTTTTGCTTTAGTGCATTTTTTAAGCAAATCAGGCCTCCGAGACTTCTCTATATAAATCCAACTTCATCCAAAACCCTAGTAGGAGAGAAAAAATGAGAAAAATATAGAGAAACAAGAGAAAAAAACATATCAAATAGCCACAAACACAAAATTAAGGGAGAAGAACGAAGAACTTCAAGGAAACCATGACGTCTCTCCGATCTATCATGGCTGAATCTCTTTCTTCCATGGAGAGCTAATCTCCTAGACAAAGCTAATGATGAACTTTTGTATTTAAATTCTTATGTTCATGTTGTTGATTCCTAAAGTATCTTTTTAATGTTTAATACAATTGATGGTTGTTGTTCTTTATTAACTTTCACTTTATAATCCTGAAACTTGTTTTACCAACTCCCATATAGCTCCAGTCATGCTTCTTCTATGTGTGATTTGTGAAACCAATTGTGAATGGTAAAATTATTTTATGTGTTGGTCTTTTTCTGCAGTATTGTCTGAGGGTATATTATTGATATTAGATAGCTCGTAATGATAACTTTTGTGTGTTATTAACATAGAGAAATAATCATTGATTTCCTTAGAATTTAATAGGTGTAGAATTGAATATCTTACAACTGTTGATTTGGGATGTGAAACCTTCAATTGCGTAATAAAAAGAATCAATAACTAGATATAGGAGTTTGATACAAGAGGGATTCTTGATGCTTTGCTGCTTTTCTACCAATATTTCTAAGAATTTATCTATAGTTTTTATCTTAAATTGCCAATCCAATCTTTTCTTTAAATAAGTTATTGCTAAACATTTTTGGTTAAGTGAATTAGTTCTTTGTAACCATCTCTCTGAGGAATCGACACCTCAACTATACCGAGATAATCGTAAGTAATCGCAAGTACTTTTTGGGCGTAATCAATATCCTACAATAATAGAAATATTTATGAAATTATAATAAAGTCCTTGTGTGATTTTGGATAAATCCAATTAGGATTTTATTAGATACAAATGCCAGATTTTCTTCTCGTTTTTGTCAGAGTTTTCAAAAATCTATGGGGTCGAAGGTTACTATAAGCATCGCATTCTACCCACAGACCGGCAGACAGTAGTAACAAACTATTCAGACGTTAGAAGATTTGCTGAGATTGTGTGTATTGACATTTACTGGAAGTTGGGACGAGCATTTACTTCTGATAGATTTTTCCTACAATAATAGTTTTTAGGCTAGTATCGACATGGCTTCGTTTGAGGCTTTGTAGGGGAGGATATGTAGGACTCCTGTTTATTGGGGCGAGATTGGAGATAGATAGATTCATGGTTTAGACTTGATAGATATGACATATGAGAGGATTAAATTGATCCGAGATAGACTGTTTAAGGTGCAGAGTCAACAGAAGAGTTATGCCAATGGAAGGAGGAAAGATCTTGAGTTCCAACTGGGGTGCAAAGTCTTCTTGAAAGTCTCTCATTGGAAGGAAGTATTGAGATTTGGTTGGAAGAGAAATTTATCACTGCGCTATATTGGACCTTGTGAGATTTTGGAGAGTGGAGAGAGTGGGCAAAATGGTATATCATCCGACATTACTACTGGAATTGGAAAGGATTCATAAAGTATTTCATATATTCGTGCTAAAGAAATATGTATTAGATCCTTCTCATATTTTGGAGAGTCAACCGGTTGAGTTGAGTGAGAACCTGACTTATGAAGAAAAACCTGTGAAGATCGTAGATCGAAAGGTTCAAGAGTTGAGATCCAGTAATATCCCTCTTATAAAGGTCATGTGGAATAATCATCACATATAAATGGCGACATGGGAAGTGGAACATGATTTGGGGAGTAATACCGAAAGCTGTTTGAGGATTGTGAAATTTCGAGGATGAAATTTTTTGTAAGGTGGATAGATTGTAATTCCTTTTTTTTATCAAGTTATTATTCTTATTATCATACTTAAACCTAAACAAAGCCCACCAAATTATCATTTCACCATTATGTTTATTTATCTCCTAGTTCAAACGAAAACCATCACCCACCTTACTAACCACCACCATTTATTTTCATACAACACCTAAAACTTTATTTTATTTTTGTTAAGATCCATGATGAGTGTGAAAATAGAGAGTTGAAGATAAATTTCCAAGGGCATTGAGAGCAAATTATATGGAGTTTTAGAGAGATAAATTGAGAGCATTTGAGAGAGAAATATCTAGAGAGAGAAACACTTCATTCGACGTCATTCGATATCCGTTTATGGAGAGTGACCATATATGGAGAATCCTCTCAATGAGATGAATCCAAAAGCATCGGACCGTCGTAGAGATACCACGAATGCGCCTACACTCATCTTCTTCTAGTTGTCGCCACGCACCTCCGTGAGTGTAGAACACGTCCCGGACTAGATTCTTCCCCTTATTGAGATACGCAAGTTGGACACTTCGTTTGTCCAAATCAGACCTTCGATTGTTGAGAAACGAGCTAAAAATAGTAGTTATCATTGTTTGATCGTTCATCGATAAATCACAAAGCTTTAACTGTTACCACCATCATCATTGTGACCGTTGTGACATATACTAATCAGCGGTTCCTTCGTTGTGAAATTTGGATGTCGTTGGAGCTTGGTACTTGATTATTACCATTTTGGGGTGTAAACGTATGATTTTTAAAGTTTTGAACTTAATTACATATTAGTATGATTATGAGGGAAAATCTGTCAATTCAATTTTTCAGGGGTTAATAAGTAATATTTGAGAGTTTTAGGACTATATGGACATAGTATAAAAGTTTTGGGGCTAAAATGGAAATTTAGAAACTTTAGGGGTAAAAATATAATTTTGGAAAAGTTGAGGGACCTGATCATAATTTTATATTTTTCAAATTCTTTGTGAGGATATGGGCATATTAAGGACTTTTGAGTAGATTGAGGTAAGTACAATGCACAAAGATTCTCTTAACATAATTATTTGTTGATTGATGGTTGTTGTGAAAGTCTATATATTATAGTATAATTATCGTTAATATAAATATTATTATGTGTGTGTAGGGGGATACATATGAAATTATTGAAAGCATGAGAAGTATGGATCCATGATTTTGGAGATGAGACTGATGGATTAAATATGAGATGTGATTGTATTAGATGATGTGTGTTGTTATATTATGCTGTCGGATTTTATATAATAATGGTTAGAGATAAGATGAGATGTGATGAGAGATTATACGAGATGATATGGTAGAAAATCTTGGGAGTTATGATGAGGTATTCTTTTATTGGTTTCAATCTACTTACACATTCATGGGAGATGATATGGTGGAAATCCTTGGGAGTTATGATGAGGTACTCTCCCATTTGTTTCAATCCACTATTATACGAGATGATATTGGTTGTTTTAGATGATATAATAGTATATGTTATTTTCATATATTATTACATATATATACTTACATATCCATATTTTTTTAGTGAGGTCATGTTGAGAGTATGAGTGCTTTACTTACTGAGCTCTTTAAGCTCACATCTCCCCCATTTTCTCAAACATCTCAGGTAGTTCATGTAACATCCCAGATTTTCGGGACTGTTCTATAAGATTCTCAGACTGAAATTATAGACTCGGAATAGAACGATAACGAAGAATAAGAGTTCGAGCGATGTTATATGGGTCGGAATAATATAAAGTGATGAGTTATCGCATCAGAAGACTCGTTGTCTCAAGGAATCAGTTACGCGATATTTATATTACGCGTAAAGCTTATAATTTTGGTCTCGAAATTAGCAAACGGACTCCGATTGAGTTGATTCTTAAACCATCAGACTCGTTTTTCGGAGAAGAACAACTTTCGTGTTGTACACTTTTCGAAAATCGCATCAGAAAGGCTTCAAATGGGCTGATTTCCAAAAATACCCTTCCTAGTGGGGGTATTTTGGTCATTTTCGAAAATAAGATATTTGTGTTTTTATTTATTATTATTATTATTATTTATTATCAGCATTTACAGAGAAAACCAAAAAAAAAAGAATAAGAAGACATCAACGTCCATGAGAGAGAAAAGGGTGAAGCCCTCGCCGGTGGCCCTCCGGCCACCCTTGCGCCGGCGGACCACCGGCATCTGAAGCGTCCGGCCATGGCGCACCAGCCGGTGGCCGGCATTGACGCAGGGGACGCTGTAAACGGTGGCAGAAAGGAGGAGAAGGGCACTTCACGGCCCGAGCCACCTACCGAATCAAAGCCCTCGACGAGTACTATGAGTATGCAGAATCGATTTTACCGATCAGCGACCGGTTGCACGCGAAACGAGGAAAGAAGCGTTGGATGAATAGTAACCTATGATGAACAGTAACTTTGATCGAAATTCCGATGACACCAGCGCGTTCGTATGGCCGAGGGGAGTCCGAATATGGCCTCCGAATTTCGATCGGGTCCAGGTTCAGAGTGTCCGCAAAGCCAGGTAAGTATTCTATGTGGTGATCATCTTGAGTTTGATTGAATTAATTTCTAGGGTTTAGGTAAAACCTGGAATTGAACTTAATAATGGAATAGAAGCATGCTAGGATGTCTTAATAATGACTTAGAGCAAGAAATCGAAAACTAGTGGCAAAACTATGCAAATGTGTAATTTGGTTAGCAAGCCTAGAATTTGAGAATTCTTTGTATTGAAGTGTATACCTATTATACATGAGACTATATATATGTTTATGCATGTTAGTGGAGGATTGATTAATAATGTGGATGAAGAGATGATAATTTGGATATATATATATATATATATATATATATATATATATATATATTTACTGGGAATAGTAACTTTAACTGGGAATGAGGGGTTGTAGACACTACAACATAGGGAATGAGATTAGTGACAAATGGCAATGTCTGCAAGTATGATTGAATAGAACAAATGTGTAGCAATATGTGATTTTGGCGTGATCATGTATATTTGATATCTTGAGGAAATTGGCTTAACTGGTATGTATGTTAATATATGAATACATATTATATTGCATGAATTATGAATGTAGACTGAAATGACTTGATGTTGTTGAGTACTGGTTATGAATAAGAAGGTAAAACAAAATGTGTATTTGTAAATATGTAAAGAAAGTATGTGAATATGTATGTTTGAATATGAAATAGCAAACATAAATTGAGAATGTAGTACATGGACATGCATACACGAGCATAGACATGGATAAAATCATAAAAGAGAGTATACGAGATCATGCATGGGAAAAATATGTGTGTATATGAGCATAATTGTGTGAATGCATATATATTTGGGTGCACTAGCAAAAACAAAATGTTTTCATAAGCTGATAAGATTTGCAGAATTTTCAGAAACCCTTAGAAATGATTTCCAGAGTGAAGTTGAAATTAAGAAAGGTTTTGAAAAATTCAGAGTGATTTAAAGAAAGGCTTCAGTTGCTTTTGAAGAGTAAAGTATTTCAGAAAACGTTCCCTTCAGTTTTGAGATTTAAGCATGAGTTTTATATTTACGGGGCATGAGGTAAAACCTCACCCTAGTACGTAACTTAAGACACTGATGGAATTGACGGATATCATATGGATTCGGGATTTGGGATTTGACCCATCCCAACTGTACATTGTTGGAATTGACGGATTTATACACATGTGCATATGTGGAGGACTAGGGGACGATCCTAGATCCTCAGCACTCAGATGGTACATTCCTGGGCGGAGATGCGCCTACAGGCGGAGAATTGGTTTTCAAAAAAAAAAAAGAAAAATTTTAGATTTCAATTTTCAGTTTTCAGAAAAGGGATTCAGAAAAGAACTTAGAAAGAATGTTTCAGAAAGAAGTACAAGAAAAAGAAAAATTTTCATAAAGAGTTTTCAGTTTTCAAATTCCCAGTAAACAGTTTTCAGAAACAAGATTTTAGAAATAGTTTCCAGAAATCAGAGATTCAAAGCATGATTTTAGAAAGATAAGTTTTATTAAGAGGTTTTCAAACTGAGTTTCAGAAAGAATTTTCAGAAAGCAGTTTCTCAGAAAAAGTATTTTCTAAAAGCATAATATTTTTTAGCAGAGTATGATTTACAAATCATGCATATAAATCATGCATTCTCGTAATTCATTTGAGATGCACATAGTTGATGTTAATGCATGATATATATATATATATATATATATATATATATGAGTACGTGATTGCTAATAGTATGAGAATAGAGATAATGTTTTACATTACCGATTTGATGATATTTCAATGAAATAAGAGATAGATAGCTATATTAAGTGTCCAAACGAAATTGGCAAAGAATGAATAGGAAATTTTAAAGATATCTGAGTAGCGTAGCAAAAGCGTGAAGGGTTTTGATGAGGCTGTTAATGATATTAAGACTTGACATGTATATTATGGATATATGAAAAATATAACTAACAGACATTTAATGAATGATGAATTGTTGATATATTAAATAGAGTGGTAAGAGAGTAACTTAGATAAGTTACCTGAGCTTAAGGTAGTAAAGTAAAAAGAAAGATAAAAAGTTAAGAAAATGAAAATGTGTTAGGATTGTGTGTGAACAATGTAGTATAATGTATTATGATTATTATACATATGAGACCTTAAGTGTGTGGTGAATTAAAATGGTTATGTTATGAATTAAGAATTAAAATATATAAGAGCTTGTGTATAGGATTTTAATGACCAATAAATTATTAATGAAAAGATGATTTATGTCGTACATATAATGGTATGGATGATATAAGAATGATATATGATTGCAAGATTTGGATATTGTCAAAGGTTCATGATCGATATACTTATGATTGCAATGCTTGCAAATGAATAAGTTAGAAGCATGTTACGAGAAAACAGAAAGAGATGAGTGTATGGCTGCTCACATAAAACGAATATAAGAAATGGAATAGTTTCCAATTGGCTAGGAAACAGACAGTATGAACAGTTGGTAATTTAGAGAATGTGTGAATCACTTAGAAATCCCAGGAATAATGTGTAAACTGGAATTCAAACTCTGCTCGTGTATGATGTTCAAGGTAGGAGCATAGTTACTTACTGAGTCGTATGACTCACTAAACTACAGCGTTTGAGTTTTGCAGGTTAGGGACCTAAACGGTCGACCGTGGACATCAGAGTTGCGGAGCAGTCGGATAGCAGCGTGCAGTCAACCAGTCACCAGGTCTTGGGGAAATAAAGAGTCTAGAGGTTTATTTTTAGATTATATAAGTTGTCACATGTTGAGCACGAGTTTATTTTGGAGAAATTTTTTATATATACGTACTTTCGGGCACGGAGCCTTGTTTGTATTATGTCTTTATGTCTGCATCGCATATTTGTTGGGCCCTTGAATTGCATTGATGTTGTGATTCCGGCCTGAGGCCGAGATTATATGTTTGTGTTGTATATGGGTGCTGGCTATAGGCCAGGTTGCATGATGTTACGAATACATCATGCCGAAATTTTTCTAGAATCAGAGGCTTATGGAGATGGGTTTAGCCTGTCTCCTGCCAGTAATATTGCTACTGAGGCGGGATGTTACAATAATGGTATCAGAACATAAGTTAAAGTGTGTCGGTGACTGCAGCTGCTGGCTATTCGACTACCTCAGTAAGTATTTGTGTATATAGACCATATCGGTCGTTTATTTGTGGTATGATGCAGATGTTATCCGAAATAGATAGACATGAGAAAGAACATAAGTATGATATTCATATATATATATTTATATATATGTGTATATTTTGATGTGTTTGGATATAATGAACACGATATGATTTCTTTGTTTTGTGCTTTGTTTGCTTGAATAGGAGTCCATGAGTGGCTCGATTTATGTACATGGTTTAGCTATTTCCGTATGAGAGGAGATTAGTTTAAGTTAGTGGTTTTACGACCCTTTTAATTGGAGAATTAGCAAGACCCAGATAGTATCAGTATAGGGCCCGTGTGAGGCTAGAGGGTAGAGATAAGAACCAGAACAGTACAGCTAGAAATAAGAACCAGACCAGTATATCCAGAGATGAAAGCCAGACTAGTATAGTTAGATTAAAGCCGTAGATGAGCTGTTGAGGATTCTAGTTTATAAATAGTGATTAGTTAACAGTTGAGATAGAGAAGTTCTATCAGCAGAGTTTAGAGAGAGATAGTTTCCGCACGATCGACCGGGCTTGAATCAGCAGTTATAGGGGTAGAGAGATTTCGAGGATGAAATTTTTATAAGGAGGGGTGAATGTAACATCCAGATTTTCGGGACTGTTCTAGAAGATTCTCAGACTGACATTATAGACTCGGAATAGAATGATAACGAAGAATAAGAGTTCAAGCAATGTTATATGGGTCGGAATAATATAAAGTGAAGAGTTGTCGCATCAGAAGACTCGTTGTCTTAAGGAATCAGTTACGTGATATTTATATTACGCGTAAAGTTTACAGTTTTGGTCACGAAATTAGCAAACGAACTCCGATTGAGTTGATTCTTGAACCATCAGACTCATTTTTCGGAGACGAATAACTTTCGTGTTGTACACTTGTTTGAGAATCGCATAAGAAGGGCTTCGAATGGACTGATTTCCGAAAATACCATTCCTAGTGAGGGTATTTTAGTCATTTTCGAAAATGAGATATTTGTGTTTTATTTTATTATTTTTATTATTATTATTATTATTATTATTATTATTATTATTATTATTATTATTATTATTATTATTATTATTATTTATTATAAGCATTTACAAAGAAAATAAAAAAAAAAAGAATAAGAAGACATCAACGTCCAGGAGAGAGAAAGGGGTGAAGCCCTCGCCAGTGGCCCTCTGACAACCTTTGCACCGATGGACCACCGGCATCTGAAGCGTCCGGCCATGGCGCACCAGCCGGTGGCCGGCGCTGACGCAGGGGACGCCGCAAACGGCGATAGGAAAGAGAAGAAGGGCGCGATTTTGGGTTTCTCGATCCCTACTCGTCGGTTCATTTCACGGCCCGAGCCACCTACCGAATCTAAGCCCTCGATGAGTACTATGAGTATGCAGAATCGATTTTACCGATCAGCGACCGGTTGCATGCGAAACGAGAAAAGAAGCATTGGATGAATAGTAACCCATGATGAACAGTAACTCCGATCAAAATTTCGATGACACCAGCGCGTTCGTATGGCCGAGGGGAGTCTGAATATGGCCTCCGAATTTCGATCGGGTCCAGGTTCGGAGTGTCCACAAAGCCAGGTAAGTATTTTATATGGTGATCATATTGAGTTTGATTGAATTAATTTCTAGGGTTTAGGTAAAACCTGGAATTGAACTTAATAATGGAATATAAGCATGCTAGGATGTCTTAATAATGACTTAGAGCAAGAAATCGAAAACTAGTGGAAAAACTATGCAAATGTGATTGATTAATAATGTGGATGAAGAGTTGATAATTTGGATATATATATATATATTATATATATATATATATATATATATATATATATATATATAGTAACTTTATCTGGGAATGGGGGGTTGTAGACACTACACCATAGGGAATGAGATTAATGATAAATGGCAATGTCTACAAGTATGATTGAATAAGAAAAAATGTGTAGCAAATATGTGATTTTGGCGTGATCACGTATATTTGATATCTTGAGGAAATTGGCTTAACTGGTATGTATGTTAATATATGAATACATATTATATTGCATGAATTATGACTGTAGACTGAAATGACTTGATGTTGTTGAGTACTGGTTATGAATAAGAAGGTAAAGCAGAATGTGTGAATGCATATATATTTGGGTGCACTAGCAAAAATAAAATATTTTCATAAGCTGATAAGATTTACAGAATTTTCAGAAACCCTTAGAAATGATTTCCAGAGTGAAGTTGAAATTAAGAAAGGTTTTGAAAAATTCAGAGTGTTTTAAAGAAAGGCTTCAGTTGGTTTTGAAGAGTAATGTATTTCAGAAAATGTTCCCTTCAGTTTTGTGATTTAAGCATGAGTTTTATATTTTCGGGGCATGAGGTAAAACCTCACACTAGTACGTAACTTGAGACACTGATGGAATTGACGGATATCATATGGATTCGGGATTTGGGATTTGACCTATCCCAGTTGTACATTGTTGGAATTGACGGATTTATACACATGTGCACATGTGGAGGACTAAGGGGACGCTCATAGATCCTCAGCGCTCATATGGTACATTCCTGTGTGAAGATGCGCCTACGGGCGGAGAAGCGCCTTCGGGCGGAGATGCGTTTACGGGAGGAGATGCGCCTTCGGGCGGAGATGCGCCTACGGACGGAGATGCGCCTACAGGCGGAGATTTGGTTTTCAAAAAAAAAAAAGAAAGAAAAATTTCAGATTTCATTTTTCAGTTTTCAGAAAAGAGATTCAGAAAAGAACTTAGAAATACGGTTTCAGAAAGAAGTACAAGAAAAAGAAAAATTTTCATAAAGAGTTTTCAGTTTTCAAATTCCCAGTAAACAGCTTTCAGAAACAAGATTTTAGAAATAGTTTCCAGAAATCAGAGATTCAAAGCATGATTTTAGAAAGATAAGTTTTATTAAAAGATTTTCAAACTGAGTTTCATAAAGAACTTTCAGAAAGCAGTTTCTCAGAAAAAGTATTTTCTAAAAGCATAACATGTTAGAGCAGAGTATGGTTTACAAATCATGCATATAAATCATGCATTCTGGTAATTCATCTGAGACGCACATAGTTGATGTTAATGCATGATAGCGTGATCACATTCATGTAAGTATACAATAGACGTTTATATGAATCATATGTCTACATATAATGAGCATTTTAGAAAATATTGATGTATGATAACATAATTATATATATATATATATATATATATGAGTACGTGATTGCTAATAGTATGAGAATAGAGATAATGTTTTACATTACCAATTTGATGATATTTCAATGAAATAAGAGATAGATAGCTATATTTAGTGTCCAAACCAAATTGGCAAAGAATGAATAGGAAATTTTAAAGATATCTGAGTAGCGCAGCAAAAGTGTGAAGGGTTTTGATGAGGCTGTTAATGATATTAAGACTTGACATGTATATTATGGATATATGAAAATATAACTAACAGGCATTTAATGAATGATGAATTGTTGATATGTTAAATAGAGTGGTAAGAGAGTAACTTAGATAAGTTACCTGAGCTTAAGGTAGTAGAGTAAAAAGAAAGATAAAAAGTTAAGAAAATGAAAATGTGTTAGGCTTGTGTGTGAACAATGTAGTATAATGTATTATGATTATTATACATATGAGACCTTAATTGTGTGGTGAATTAAAATGGTTCTGTTACGAATTAAGAATTAAAATATATAAGAGCTTGTGTATAGGATTTTAATGACCAATATATTATTAATGAAAATATGATATATATCGTACATATAATGGTATGAATGATATAAGAATGATATATGATTGCAAGATTTGGATATTGTCAAAGGTTCATGATCGATATACTTATGAATGTAATGATTGCAAATGAATAAGTTAGAAGCATGTTACGAGAAAACAGAAAGAGATGAGTGTACGGCTGCTCACATAAAAGGAATATAAGAAATAGAATAGTTGCCAATTGGCTAGGAAACAGACAGTATGAACAATTGGTAATTTAGAGAATGTGTGAATCACTTAGAAATCCCAGGAATAATGTATAAACTGGAATTCAAACTCTGATTGTGTATGATGTTCAAGGTAGGAGCATAGTTACTTACTGAGTCGTATGACTCACTATACTACAGTGTTTGAGTTTTGCAGGTTAGAGACCTAAACTGTCGACCGTGGACATCAGAGTTGCGGAGCAGTTGGATAGCAGCGTTGCAGTCAACCAGTCACCAGGTCTTGGGGAAATAAAGAGTCTAGAGGTTTATTTTTTAGATTATATAAGTTGTCACGTGCTGAGCACGAGTTTATTTTGGAGAAATTTTTATATATACGTACTTTCGGGCACGTAGCCTTAGTTGTATTATGTCTTTATGTCTGCATTGCATATTTGTTGGGCCCTTGAATTGCATTGATGTTGTGATTCTGACCTGAGGCCGAGATTATATGTTTGTGTTGTATATGGATGCTGGCTATAGGCCAGGTTGCATGATGTTACGAATACATCATGCCGAAATTTTTCTAGAATCAAAGGCTTATGGAGATGGGTTTAGCCTGTCTCCTGTCGGTAACATTGCTGCTAAGGCGGGATGTTACAGTTCGCCAGCACAACATTAGCAGTACCAAGATTTGATCCACATGCCAGAGTCGCTTTTTCGGATTGGTCCAGACATTTAAGACATTATTTCATATATTTTTAGAATTATGTAGTAAACCTTAATACTATAGAGTTATTTTGAGATATTCTAAGTTGTAATTTA
>SKCR01016016.1:0-21587 GCA_019454045.1 Zanthoxylum bungeanum
AATTCAAATCTGGGATCTACCATGTGCTTATTGCAACTGATGTTGCTGCTCGTGGTCTTGACATCAAGTCGATTAAGTCTGTGGTAAATTTTGACATTGCAAGAGATATGGACATGCATGTTCATCGTATTGGTAGGACAGGTCGTGCTGGTGACAAAGATGGGACTGCTTACACCCTTGTGACTCAGAAAGAGGCAAGGTTTGCGGGTGAATTGGTTAATAGTTTGATTGCCGCTGGCCAGAATGTGTCCATGGAACTGATGGATCTTGCTATGAAGGTAATTTTGTATGATTTAACTGTATTTTATGTCTAACACATTTCAATGGCATTAATTCATGTGATTCTTCCGTTCAATCTCGTGAAGTCTAAATTTTAGTTGCTAAGCATCATTCTCAGATAAATCATGCTTTAATCCAATTTGTATGGGCAAAAAATGAGAAATAAAAAATAAAAGCCCTTAAGTTTGGTAATTTCTGTAAAATTTTGTTTTGATTTTGGAAGGAGAATTTTGGTGTTTCAACTTGAGATTTCTCTAGTGAGAGAAAAATGACTAGAAACTTGAAACATTGAAAACAATCTTGTGCACTCCATTGTATGTGTGACTGGTGGTGTAGTAGAACTTTTCAGTAGGTTGTTGTTTAAGTACAGATTACTGGAATTAGAATATGAAGAATTGACTATTTTAAGGGTTGGAATAATTAATTTGTTAGTGGGTCTAGGCAATGTTCAAAAAATTTAGACTGAGGCGGCGCCTTGAGGCGCGCCTCAGCCACCTCGGCGTTGTTGCCACCTCGAGGCAGCTGCCTCAAACCAATGAATGGAAAATGCCGCTTCAACCGCAAGAAGCGGGACGCCTTACTCAGCCTTGAGTCGGGGCATCCTGAAGCGGGTTGACTCGGACACCGACTCCAACTCTAAATTGATTTCTTGGTGATCTTGTTGATTTCTTGGTTTCATGGGTAGAAATCACCAGAACACAAACCATCTACACGTTTTCGGTGGCTCGAGTTGTTGATTTTACTGTCAGCGTGTGTTCTGGTGATCTCATTGGAGATTAGTTTGCAGGGATGAGTTTTTGAAGATGGGTTTTGCGTTTGAAAGATAAGGTTGGTTTTTATTTTATAATATTAAAATTATTATTTTTTTAATTATCTAGTACAGAACTATTTTATTGTAAAACGTGATTGGGAATTTGGGATTTAATATTTTTTTAATAAAAAATTTGGTACATTGCTCTAATCGAAGTTTTTTTATTTTTATTTTTTTTAAAAAAATTAATTTTTTAATATCATTGCATTAATATTGTAGTAGTTGGAGAACAACATGCAGAACAATACATCACCTTATTACTTTGTACATTACTATAATTGAAGTGCTTTAAAATAAAAACTAATTTTTTTTTCATATAATTGTAGTACTTCAAGAACAACATGTGGAACCAACACATAACCCCCATTACTTTTTACATTGTTATATATTGGCAATTATAACAATATGTTATTCAATAGCAGTCTATTATATACTTTGATACTTAATAATAATAATATGAATTTTTTTCGATATATTAAAATTATTAACAAATTTGCCACATTTATAATTTATTAAATATAACTTATATGCATTAGTACTAAGATAAATTTATCAAATATAATTTATATAAATAATGAATTTATGTTTTAATTCTATATTTTTTATTTTTTCCGTGTTCGGTTTGAGGCTGTCCGCCTCGCCTTACGCAGGGACCGCTTCGCACAACCAAGGGCTGCTGTTGTCTAAGGTGGCTTGACCACTGTGTAGTGTGTACAACCATGATAATTTATTGACCATGTGGTAGTATCATAGTTTGGAAACTCCATTTCAGGCATGCCTCGAGGTGCTGCCTCGCGGCCATGACACGTTGAGGCTGTTGCCTCAGGCAGAGTTTTCAACATGCTTGTCTCATGACGCCTTGAGTGGAGGTGGCTTGAGGAGGTTTGAGGCGGACGTCTCGATCCAAAAACCCTAAATTACTATTTCTTTAAAAAAAAATAAAAAAATTATATAAGGGAGCTCTGGACAAAGAATCATAGTTTGAGCTTCTTTATAAACTAAAAAGCTACATAAAATAAAATTTTCAATTTTGAAATCCTAATTGGTAGTATCGTTAACCAAGTTGACAGGGTAACTCAACCCCGATGCTTCGCCGAAAATGGTAAAATAATTATCATCTTTAAAAATCACCAACATTTACTATTATATATATTTATTAGTTATAATTTGTTATTAATAAATTTATTTATGATAGGAATTATATATGATAGCGACTCTTTGAAAGATGACATTTCATACCCACATTTCATGCTATTATACAGTATACACAAATGATAGTCTATTTAGAGATTAACGGCCATTTTATTTCATGAGCTTATTTTGTTATGTTTAATTTTGTTTATTATTTTCCGTGTTCGGATGGAGGTTGTCGCCTCGACTGTCTTGAGGCTACCATTCTCGTCTCACACAAGGGCCTGCCTCGCACGCATACCAAGTTTTCGAACTTTGGGTGGTATCATATGTATTTTATGTTTATACAACTTTAATCAACCATATGCAGCTGTTATGCTTCAAATGTTTACTCTTTCCGATATCTTTCTGTTTTGGTATTTTTGATCTCTCTAAATGTCTTCAAGAGATTATATGTTTGATGGATATGCACTATATCATATTATTGAGTTACGTTTTGCTTGTAAATCATTAGGATGGGAGGTTCAGGTCCAAGCGCGATGCAAGAAAAGGAGGTATGGTTATTATTCTGTTAGGCTCTGTGATATCTGCAACACCTTCAACAATTTCATGCTTAATATTCTGACTATCCCCAAAACTGTGGAAACCAAATTTGTCTTTTAATCACCTGTCAAGGAATAAAAACGTAAAGCATATCACATTAGTGTATCTGCTAATGCCTTGAATATTTTTGGCTGAATCACTAAAAGGCCTATTCATTTCTTACATGATGCACAATGTCTTCTGCAGGCGGGAAGAAGGGTAAAGGAAGGGGTGGTGCTGGTCGAGGTGTGCGCGGAGTTGATTTTGGTCTTGGTATAGGATATAATGCAGAATCCAATAATTCATCATCTCAAAGCATCCCAAGTCGGTCTGCTGCTGTCAATTCGCTGAGGACAGGAATGATGACACAATTCAAGAGTAACTTTGTTGCCGCATCATCTACCTCTCAAAGTCTGGGCTCGAACAACAGTTCAAACACACATGCCAACAAGAGACCAGCATTACGTGGATTTGTATCTGGTGGATCAATTGGTGGAGATATAAATAGAACTCAGACAACCAACTTAAGTGGATTTGTTTCCGGTGGTTCAATTGGTGGAGAAATGAATAGAACTCAAACAACCAGCTTAACAGGGTTTGTATCCGGGGGTTCAATTGGTGGAGAAATGAATAGAACTCAGACAACCAGCTCCTTCAGTCCTGTCTCGGGAGCAAATAGCTCTCATAATAATTATGGAGAAAGTGCCCGTCAGAAAAACTCCGAGAGGTTGCCTTTCGAGGCTGAACTGTCATTATTTGATTATGTGGTGTTTATTTCTGATAAAATTAGCTTTGGTGCTAAATAGATTACTTATTGTTTCTATCTTTTTTGCAGTTCCAGAGATAAACCTAGAGAAAGACGGAGATCCTCTGGCTGGGACCGTTAGTGTATACAGCAACTGAAGCTACTGTTACGTGAACAAGAATTTAAAATCTTCATGGTCAAATCTTGAATTTTTCGCCTTGTATAATTTATCCATGCTCAGTAAGTTGTACAATTCAGTCGTTAGAAGTTACTGTTGTTGAATAGATTATGAAGTTTTTTATATTTCGAGTTGATATTTTGTCCATGTTCGGTTTGAGGACAGGAATGATTCTAGAAGTGAACTTGTATAGGTAACTAGACTACTAGTGCTTGCTTTTGGAGTATGACTTCTTGATATTATCTCGCACATCATCTATTTCTGCATTTTAATTTTACCAAGCCAAATTGCAAAACACAGGTTCAATCTTCAACAGATGCCTTTGCTATGGTTTGAAACTCTGTTGAATCTCTCTCTTCTACGAGAGGCCATGGGCACTTTTCTTGTGACATTTTACTGCATTATTATTTTAGGATGCTTTTTCTCCCCTCGTAGTTTATAATGACTATTTTTTATTTTGATTGGATTTTTATTTTAATTTTTTTTTTTATGTGGGGGCAGCGAGGCAGTGTTGTAGAATGCCAACAATCATCGATCAATTTAATTGTAGCTTGAAATGGTGAGGAGTTCACATCACTAGATATTGGTCGCTTTGCATTGCAAGCCCATTCAAAACACGTATTATTTTTCGTCACTTAGTGACACTGTTTTTTCATTTACGCCTTTTTTTGGGGCTGCACTGAGATTTTATCGAACTGGCTTAACATTTAGTACCTCTTGATGGTTTTGATTTGTTTCACATTATTCGAAGTGCCAAATTTAAAGTGACCAACCTTGATATTTAGTTTCAATACCTCAAGGCTTCTTACTTGCCTTGCCTCACTTTTCTCTTTCCTTTTTAGAAGTATATTTTTCCATTTCTCTCTCTTGCTACTCCTCGTTATTGTTGTATAACATAGTTTAAGCAGACCAGTGGTAGCATAAGCATACAGGGTTTTCAAAATTGTCCCAAAATTATAGTTCCAAATTTTAATTTTTAGTACATAATAAATTACATTTTTTATTCGTAATTGATGAGGGTTTCATTTTAAAAACTTGCTTTAACTCATTGTCGTCATATATATATGAGCAATAAGAGTCCTGACTAAAAAGACCCATATACTATAAATGACAATTAAGAGATTTCGGTGTTACATGATCTGATTGAAAAATCTTGGAGAGCCTATGCTTTTGGACATTGCTTGATATTGAAGTTTGTGGCTACTTCCTTCCTTCGACTTGAAGTTGGGCATATATCCAAGCAGGGTTCCTTTAGGGCAGTATCATCTTCAGGCAGAGGCGGAAGGATCCCAAATTTGAACTGCAACATTAATATTCAAACAAAAAAATTTAAGGTTAATTTCTTCTCTGTTTGATACCTAAGAAAATGATTGGGTTTAATCACAACAAAAATGAAAGGACATTTTTTGTTCTAAGATATAAACGCTTTAAAGATAGTTCGAATATGTGTAACATAGACCTTTCAGCGCCTCGATCAGAAAATGAGAGCTAATGGTTTTGTTATATGTCAAGTGAGGTTAGGAAAGATCTAAGTTGACATGTATAGAAACCATAAAAAAAAAAATTATAATTTATAGGGAGTTTAATAAAACAATAATCTTGGATAGAGCACAATAACATCAAAAGATCCATGTAACCGATCCCACCTAATGAGAAAAGACTCTTGTTTAGTTTCATTTGATTAAACACTTGAAAGAAAGTAAAGGATTTGAACTCAGAAGTTCAAATTTTTCTCTCTTTAATGGTTAAGCAAAGTTGAAATGAGACAAGCAGCCTGGTTACCTGACAGCTGTAGTCACTGAAGTTTGGCTCCATCAATAAAGGAACTCCCATGTAATCTTTGAAGAAGGTCTACACATTCACAAGTCACCAAATGTGTTCAATGTTCCAAGTGTATATTTTAGAAACTCATGTAAATATAAGAGATAATCACTAACCTGGGTGGGAAGCTTACAAGTATTAATACAAACACCTACGCATTTACTTTCTTCTAAATACTTGCATCTTTCAACAAAAACCTACAATCATCACCAAACCGCCATTCAAATTTTTGCTACTTTCACTAATGTCAATCGAAATTAGAGAATATCTAAATTAATATGGACAGAAACCATTAAAAAGACATAAATTTTACTAAGTTTAATGAAAATAATTTCGAATAGAACACAATGATTGACAAAAGATCCATATAATCATTCTACTTACTGGAAAAAGGCGCTGTTTGGTTTCTTTCAGTTAACTAATGTTGCATTAAAACTTGAAAGGTGAAACAAAATTACCCCACTTTGGCATGAAGTTCCATCAGGTAGATCCACGGAATTCACTGTGCAAGGTCCCATTAGCCACTGACAAGTGAGTGCCGTTACTCTTGCTTCAAAATTAAAAGAACCCTTTAGGCGATTTGAGAAGAAGTTGAAGGGGATTGACACTAAGCTAACACATAACTCACCAACCATCACAGCTGCTATTTTTCCTCCTGCTAAAGGTGATATGAGAAGTTTATAAAGTCTTAACACAAATGGAGGAAAAAATGACACCAGTATTCGGATCTGCAATAATAGAGTTATCAATAATTGCATATAAGATTGGATTGAATGCCAATTGAAGAGACTATTTTGTCGGAAAGCCGGAGGCTGACTTGCACAATTTTGTTTCCCGAGGTTTCCTACAAAATTGTGAAGCTGCGCCTTTGAACCCTTAGCGGGTTGGGATCAAGGCCACATTAATACCCAAAACGAACAAAATGACCTCTTCGAGTTATCAAGCAAGTACCGCGGCGTCTCTAGCATCGGAATTGGATTTGGCTTTAGTCATTAGACAGGTTGCCAGTTCAATCAATCCATCGTATCCAGGCTTCTCTGAATCCAATCCGACCTCCTGTCAAATCATATATGCAATTGAAAGAATCGCAACAATAATCAAAAAAAGCATGGCTACAAGCGAAGGCAAACTGGCAAAGTTAATTTTCTAATACAATTGAAGTTACCTGAACCAATTTGTTACGAAACGAATATAGGAACAAATCATCCAACACTCCAGGTTTGTATTCAGTTCTTGAATTTGTAATTTCGCTCTTTACCTGACAATACAAGACACTCAACTGATAAGTAGTATATAGAAAATAAAAATAAAAAAAAATAAAAAAAATAAAAAACCTGTTGTGATTGAATTGAGGAGCAGAACAGGCGAAATCTAGGGTTTTGGAGGTGAGAGTGTGGAGGAGGACCAAGAGCCAGAGGCTTCATTTTCAAGTTTAATTAAAGTGGACAAGCTCTGTTTGTTAACAACGAGAATTAACCGTTTTCTAATCTTCAACGGTTCGTGGAAAGTGAAACGGTACGTTTTAAATAATCATAAAATATCGACTCTGAGTAATTTTTTTTTAGAGAAATGATATTCGTACTTATTAATATACTCCCTATTTTCCAGAACGACAAGTTGACTTGCGTTTTGGGCTGAAACTTGTTATCATGGTTTGATTTACCCATATTGCCAAACACCCCTTCAACCATTTCAACAATGCAGCAACTGACATCGTCATCCCTTCAAACAAAATCAACAACTTTCACGCAAGTCCCCTTCACTTCGTCCATCAGCTTCCAGCACTTTGTCGTCGTGGGTTCACTTTTTCGGCTGTTCACTTTGTCCAACACTTCCTTGCTCCAGCAGTTCACCGCACTACAAGAAAATTGACTTTTAGTGGCGAAAATTTTCGCCACTAAAAGCCAAAATTTCGCCACTAAAACAATTAGTGGCGAAATTATATTTCGCCACTGGTTCGTCACTAAAAGTGCGACACAAAAGCTTTTAGTGGCGAAAATTTCTTTCGCCACTAAAAGTTTTATCATGCCATCATTAGTGGTGAATGAATTTCGCCCCTAAAGGTGCATTTTAGTGGAAAATCTAATTACTTTGAGTGGCGAAAAAGTTCATCACTAATGATATTTACATTCTAAAAATATACTATTAGTGGCGAAATTATATTTCAAAAATTGTTTACACCATATGAATTTCGTATTATAAATTAATACAAAACATAAATTTTAATACATTAATATATGTAATAGAATATCTGTATTTACAAGCAAAAAATATATTATGTTCCAACGACAATTGATCAACTAGTTACAATTTAAAAATCAAAAGTTATGGGTTCGTCTCATATCTTAATTTACATTCTATATTCAAACTATAAAAAAGACTTTGAACATATAGTGAAACGAACCATTCATTGAATGAACTAGCTTCTCATTTGTCCACTATTTTTTCAACCAACATTATAGTTACCTGCATATGTATAAAAATAATTATATCAGTGTATATTAATCTCATATCAATAGATAAATAAAAACTAATTATATGTTAAGAAAATTAAAATTGAAGAAATAAGAAAAATTCAAGAAATAAAATTAAAGTAAACTTAAGTTGATATTTTGAAACGGAGTTTCAGATTACCTAATATTATTTGAATTATATATGGAACAAAAGTCATAGAACTGTTGTCGAAACATATCATCTGAAACCGATTCGATGTGATTTTAATCTTTTCTTCCTATCTTCACCATCCTGAGGTTAATTTATAAAAAAAAAAAAATTACAACCAAAGTACTTTACTTTGCAATCTTAAAATTTGGTATCAACTCACTTTTCTCTCTAAAATTATCGTTGGAGTTGATCCTAAAACTGCTCCATTCAAAGCCTTTTGATCTGTAAAATATAAATGTAAATTCTGCAATAATAGTGTTATAGGCATCACAAATACATCACAAATAATAGTTTTACAACCAGGAAATAACTCTTGCTCGACATCTTCCATCAATCTAGTAAATTTTTCATGTACATGGTCATTTTCCATACCATCAACACCCACTTCAGTCACACCTTCATTGAAATTAATAGATCTTACATTTGTTATATCATGGATTAAATGAATTGTCTCATCAAATCCATCAAAATCTTCATTCCCATCAGAATCTTCATTTACTTCATTATCTTCACTATCTTCTCCATGCAAAGACCAAATTTTATAGTCTTTTAGTATCCCATAAACAATCAAATGCTACGGTTACATCTGAAATACTTCGACTTCGATGGAGATAATAATTCATGGTTGTGCTCGAGAACTAAAGTTCGAACCCTCCACTTTCCAACTTCATCTACACATCCACACATTTTAGCATTGCAACCCATTTTTGAATTAGGTTGGGGCTTTAAAATATTACTCAATGTCATTTTTGAAAAGCCGTTTCTCCCACAAGCAAATGTCACATATCTAACATTCTCATCACCCCATTTTTTACTACTTCTCCGCAGTACGAGAAACCCCTTTCGTTTACCATATTCTTTGTAATAATTAAACATCTCATTAACATTATCAAAAACTATATATGTCTTTGGATCATCATCGTGATTATCATCAATTTCATTAATGTGAACATCTACTCCCTCATCCTCCTCCAATTCAGTGTCCAATTCTAAATTTTTCATTGTCTGTCACCCCTAAATTATGGATGAAGTCTGTAAAAAAAAAACACATATATTTCATAGTTTTCCTAATTGAATTGAAAACCAAATCAAAAATGGCCAAATATAACCACAAAGGGAAAACCCAAAATTAAATTTTAATCCATTCCCAGAATTAAAACAGTTTCAAAATTAAACAATGTTCCATCTCCAGAACTAAACACAGTTCCAAAATTAAACACAGAACCACAAAGGAAAAAACCAAATGAAGTTAAGTAGCGTGCCCACATTCGATGGATGAAGATGAAACTATTGTTGTTGTTGTTCCGTTAATTAAACAAAATAAACTGAAAATTAATCAAATGAAACAAGTCACAGAAATGAATTCAGAACCACTGCATGTTGAACTACTTATATCCACAAGTAGTGTGCCTTCCATGAATTCAGAACCAGTAGGTTTTTTTCAAATTAAAACGAAACCCTAGAACTAAAAGAATGAAAAGTGAACTCACTGCCGGAGACGACGATGACGTGTTGGAGAGAACGACGACTCACTGCCGGAGACGGTGCTGGAGACAGCCGGCGAACTGCTGGAGCAAGGAAGTGCTGGACAAAGTGAATCGCCCAAAAAGTGAACCAAGACGACGAAGTGCTTGACCGGCGTAATCACACACGTATAACGCAAGCGCACGTATCGTTCAAGTAGTATAAAAAGTATCGATCCCACGAGGACTTAAAACCTTTTTGTTATTAATTTATGGGGCCAACTGATTACCAGTATCTAACAGGTTGTTTGATTGATTGATTTGAAATGACGATGATTCTAAATTTAAAACAAGTAAATAAAATTGCTTAAAAGTAGGTTGAGAAAAATCCAAATTTATAAAAACTATCCAGGGTTGTGATTAATTCCAATATTATTTAGAAGATGAAGTGGTTATCTTAAAGTTGGGTAATATATTGATTTATTAACCTGGAACATTAATTTATGTAAAAGCCTCTTCCGATAGTCAATTTCAAATACCTAGTATAATCCAATTGAACCATATGTCTATGTCAACCAAATTACCTAGATTCATTAAGATTAAGTTCCAATTACGGCTACCCCCGCCCGACAGGTATATTCCTATCCTGAAAGGAAATCTATTAAAAGGGTTATCTATCCTCAAGGAAGATCGTGGGTTATTGAGTCTAAGGTCTTAAACTTAAAATCCATATGTCTAGTTCATTTTAAGTTTACCTAATCAATTTTATTAATGGCCAGTTAATAAAAAGCATTAAGATTAAGACTCAATAAATAAATCTTTAAATTACCCAACCTATAATCTAACCCCTTATAAACCGGTTATATTGAAATTCATCACAACCCTAGATACTAACTTAGTTACAATACATAGCTATGGCTAATGAAAACTTAAAAGACATAAAATAAAAATGCTAAAAAGTAACTGCGAGAAAGTAAAAGCGGGAAAGTAAATGAAAATAAACTGCCAAGATAAAATGAATTACTTTTACTAATTACTAACTTAGATATCTCCCTTAGTATAACATTATCACTTGTGAGATTAAAACCAACCGACCATATAGGCGGTACCCTGATTAAGTCAAGTTAAGTCCGACCAGCCATAAAGGCGGTAAAATTTGTCCATGAACCTGCCATGTAGGCGATAAAGAAATAACCAGCCATAAAGGCGGAACCAAAATTAAATTACCAACCGACCAATCTGGCGGTATCCTTGCTTAGTCAGGTTTAACAGTTTAAATTAAATAGCCCACGACCACCAATATAGCGGTATTCCTTTTTAAGTCAATTTTAGAACAGTGAATATGTTGTGTCTAAGGGAGATTAATCTAAGATAGTAACAGTAAAAGAATTACCTTTCACCTCGGCAGAGGGAAGTTACCTCCTCATGGTTGAAAAATAAAAACTGAAAAAGTAAAGAAATGAAAGTGTTATGCGTAAAAGTAAATTACGGAAAGTAAAACTGAAAAAGTAAAGAAAAGAAAGTGCGAAATTGAAAATTAATTACTGAAAACTAAAAATAAACAAACTAGATACAATCTTTTTATTTTTTCATTAAGGATTTCAAAGAAGAAAGTATGAATTTTACAAATGAAATGGCTTGATATTTATAGGCAAAATTTTGCCACCATCAAATCATCAATCAATTTCTCCACCAAATCCATTATTAATTTCTCCACTAATTACTCCACCAAATCCATAATTGCTCCACTAATTTCTTATCTTGTTTGGTGGTGATTTGATAATTTTTATTAATTATTTATTAATTAATATTTTGCTTTGAAAATGATTGATAATGACTTTTAATAATTACACTCCACACACTTCTGGATGGTTCATCAATTTCGGTCATGAAATCATCAGAATTTGAAAATATGTTCTCTTTCAAAGTTGTAGATCTTTGAGTCTTCTTTAATATGTAACTTGAATCAGCTCAATCCGATATCGGAGTAAACAGTTATGCCCAAAATACGACAGATGCGCAAAACTGGAATTTCTAAAACTGCACTTCGTCAAAAACGCCCTTTCAAGTTTCCAATCTCCAAAATTAATATATCAAGCCCAATAATTGCCCTTATTTGATCCACATTTCGTCCTAAATGATTTCATTGAGTCCCGATATTATTTTATCTGCAAAATAAAATAAAACATATCAAAGCGTTCATCAAACCCGAGAAACTAAACAAAATATTAAGTAAAAGGGTCGGTAAATATTGATATATTTTCCGCTCATCAGTGCTGGAAGCTGATGGACGAAGTGAAGGGGACTTGCGTGAAAGTTTTTGATTTTGTTTGAAGGGATGACGATGTCAGTTGCTGCATTGTTGAAATGGTTGAAGGGGTGTTTGGCAATATGGGCAAATCAAACCATGATAACAAGTTTCAACCCAAAACGCAAGTCAACTTATCGTTCTGGAAAACAGAGAGTATATTAATAAGTATGAATATATATATTTTTTTTAATGTAATGGAAGTATAATTAACGTGATATTATTGGTGTTTGGGCCAAATTTGACCCAGGGGCAATTTTGACCTTTACTTCAGGCCCAAACAGCCATCACAGATTCACTCTCTTATGAAGCCCGGATTTAGTGTGTGTCGGCCCAAAGATTCGCAGGCCCACATCAACCCAGACCCGAAGA
The DNA here is from genome assembly GCA_019454045.1 of Zanthoxylum bungeanum. Lineage (NCBI taxonomy): Eukaryota > Viridiplantae > Streptophyta > Magnoliopsida > Sapindales > Rutaceae > Zanthoxylum > Zanthoxylum bungeanum. Next base: position 12,355 of record SKCR01016016.1, read on the forward strand.
CCCACCGTACATTAGCCCATGTAACATTCAGACACATAAACATCATTTATAGCTCGACCGTTTTCAATCTCCATAACTATCCATAACTGCTTCTTCATGACTGTCCATAACTGCTTCTTAAATGATTCGACTGTTACAAGCATCTAAAAGGTATGACAATTAAAGATACGAGATTCCCACCTGGAATGGCCTATAAAGAGGAACAATCACTCTTACTCACGGGGGGAAGATGATCACAAAGCCTATCATATCTCCTATCTATCGCCCTCATGACACCTAACGAGGCTCAAGGTAGTATCTAACCTTGTCCCTCCACCTTACAGAGTTCAAGGTAGCTTCTAACCTTGCCCTCTCCATCATAACTCTCTTAAGTCCCTTTACTGACTTGGGCGTCGGAGTGCCCCCGGCACCCACCACACCGGTGGGCAGTACTCCCGCTCACTCTACATCTTCGTTTTGCAGGATCGCTAGTGCCTCATCCTCATGAAATCTCGATTGTAGACCCCGGGCGAAAACCAGCGTCTACAGTTTGGCGCCCACCGTGGGGCCCCAGCGATTCGGGGCAAGAAAAGATCTCTCCATCTACGATCTTTCCAAACACACTTCTACCACAATAAACCACCATCAGACGACCGTTCACTAAACCACCAATGAAGATATCATATTTCTCCAGCAGACCAATCACAACAAGATTCCTCTTCCACGTGAAAGGAAGTACAAGAGTTCAAAAAAAATAATTCTCCTTAATCTACCTGGAGTCACACTACTAAAAAGGGAGAGTTGAGCCAAGATAGTACCAGACCATGCAAAAAGGACCATTATCAACCTCTCCATACATATGAAGTTTTTCGAATTCATCAGACAATATGAATGAAACTCTATCCCCTTCATACGACATGAAAGCAATGCCGTCTTCTCCGGACGTTATGAAGGGATTGTCATCTCCTCTAGGATCAAGGAGAAGGATGTCCCAGTCGACAATACCCGAATGAAAACTTGGCGTAGGCATCCCGGTCAACATTACCAGGTACGACTTGCACTAACTAAGAATTTCCCAGTCATCTTTAGTAAGGCATTGGACTTATAATTGGTGATATAGTATGAAAATTATTATGGGTGTCCCAGTCGACACTAATATGTGGCTAGAGACTTGTAATAGATGTCATAGTTAGTACTATAATTTATAGTATAAAAATTGCTAAGGGTGTCCTAGTCGACATAACAATTTACAACTAGGCAGTAGTTACGGATGGCAAAGTCGACATTTGCAATGTCTGACATAGAACCTATTAGAGATCTCCCGTTCGACATCAATATGTTTTTGAGGATGTCCCAATTGACATTACTATCTATATTGCTTAACGCTTACTTGAGATTCCATTCGGTACTCCACATTTGAGGTTTGACACTGGTTTAAGATCTCATTCGGCATGGGATGGAAGAAGTCATAGTTTGATGACTGAGTTTCTACTCCACACGACAATGAAGAAGTCCTTACTAGAGTTTGATACTCCACTCGACACACAAGGAAGAGCTCTTAACTAAAATTTTTAGTCGACATGACTTAAAGGAAGGATTGGCCATGACTGAAGTTCCATTCGACACGACAAATAGGATGCATACTCGACATATGAAGATTTGGCTTAAAGCAAAGGAGCTACGAAGTCTTTCTTTTATACCACTCACAATTTGGTGCCTCAGGTTCCTGTGCCTCAAAGCTCCCGCTCTCGCCCACAATGTTTAATTGGAAGCCCAAAGCTGTCCAAAGTATACGTTATGCCTTCAAAAAAAAATCAAGCAACATAGAGAGTGTGTACAAAGGCCGGATGAAGACCTAACTTCAGGAGGTAATATCACTCGATTCGACAATGTGTCTACAGATGTTTGGCATCAGATGGAAATGCCACTAGACAGGGCAAACGTAAGGTCTACCATGCGACTCTACATATTTCAAGTCCAACCTTGGGAACAAAGAAAGATATCCGGGAAGTATGATAGACAATAACCATGCTGAATGAAGACCTTCCAAAATTGAAATAGTTCGACCATCAAGCTAGATGAAATTACATATTATTCCTTCCCAACTTCGTCTATTACTCGAGAGATGAAAAAGATCGATATAAATGCCATGTCATAACTTGGAAAAACCTTTTCCTTATGAACTTCAAGCGAATTTCATTATCGGCAACACCTATATGAATTTGTAAGTGCTTGACACCCATTCGACACAGCTCATACGACATCCAGGAAACACCAAAGATCACCCCTCTAAGTGCAGAAAGCTCAAAAGACAAGACTATGTGTAGAGCAAAAGTGCTCATAACAGGCCACTCTGCCAAGCTGCCAAATGCCCGTGCCCTAACAACAAACCTGCCAGCCCACTAACTAATATCCTGGTCGAGCCAAGAGGAATTAACACACAGCCCATGATTTCCCACAAAATGAAACCACAATACTCATGTCGTCGACCATCCAGAGATCAAAAAAAGCCCAGAGGGCACAAACTTGCCCACTGCCTGAAACCCATAAAGTTAGCCGATTTTGAGAAATCATGATGAGCCCAAACGACCACGCTTAAAGCCAAACAAACACGTATAATGACAATTCTCCCTCTGCCGAAGATGAAGCCAGATCAGCCACATCCATACACGACCAGAGATCAAGAACAGATCGTAGAGCCCATGTCATCATAACCAGGAGACACGACAGAGATTGATGGAGCACATAAGTCGTGCTAAGACCACACGAGAGACCCACTGAAAGTTGCCGAGTTCATTGGTAAGGAGCATGTCGAGTCGACAGAGGTTGGTGGAGCACATAGGTCGTGCTTGAGACCACACGAGAACCCCCACTCCATTCCACGAGCTAGCTGCAAGGCAGTCGAATGCTAGACCATTCGGCAGTCCATAACTTGCACAGAAGCAGGTCCAAACCAATCCGGACTCCGTATAGAAATTGAATTCGACTCTACAGTGGCGGTACAGGAAGATGCGGAGCAATAGCATGACAATTGAAGAGTCAGATTGTTTTCCAGATATTCTTGGCTTTATGACATTCTCTCAAACAGTTGATAGGCGTTATTTGTTTCTGCGGGAGGAAGTCGAAAGCTAAAATTCATACCCAGCCGACGTGCATGAATCCAATAACAGAAATGTCTCCCAGTCGACATGCATAAGTCCAGAGTAGTATGAATATCCCCAGCCGACAACAGCCAAAATCCAACCCATTGAGCTTAGCCCAAAATCAGAGTCGCCGAAGCCATTCTCAACGCGGAGGGCGCTTGGCGTCGACGAGAATCGAGTTGAGGAAACGAGCCGTGATCTACTTAGCGCGGCGCTTGGCGGCATGGAAGTCTTTGACGAGGGGAGAGACGTTGTTGTGGAAGGAGGGGTCACGGTGGAATCCGGTGCGAACAAAATTGGGGCAGAGAATCCCGTTGGTCTGTGTAGACATGATGAAGGCGGCATCGTTTAGTCTTCGTATTTGCGTTTAATAGTTGTGCTGTCTGATAAGTATTGTGGTTCGTCTGTCATTTGATAGGTAAAGAAGAAACCCTAGAGACACGAGAGAATAAGGTTAAAAATGAGTTAAGTAATTGGAGGCTGAAGAGGCGCACTTCATGCCGCATATGGTGTGTCCTCATCCACGTCGCTTGAAGAGCTGCTATGACACCTGGAACCATACTACCATTGCTTTGTGATTTCCTTGGACCGAAATGGCATTTGATTACATCAACGCCTCAGTCGACTTAGTAGCTAGAGAGATCAGTTCTGCGATTAGAAGCAGTTTTGGCCCTATTGACTGTTACAGATCTTTGTTTCCCTTAGTTGTTTTGCTGTCTTCTCTCTAAATTGAGCGGTGTGGGACTTTTGAGTGTGTAGTAATGGTTGAGCCGACTTGTTTGTTTGGAGTAGCCGGTTTGATGATGAATGGGCTACTGCTTTTGTTTAACTTCTTTTGGACCTTGTTTGGGCTTGCACTACCAGATATGCTTGGAATCTGGGTTTTTGGAATCTGTGTTTGTTGGCCTCTTAAGGCTTCCTCTAGGCCGGTTGGGCTCGTTTTCTTGTATTGTTTTCTCAGTGGGCTAGATTTTGCTAATGGGCTATTTGTGGTCCCTCTCGTTTCCATAGTTGTACAGGTCGTTGGGCTAATTCCGGTCTTTTGGGTTTTGTGTCTCTGGGCCGTCTGGGCTTGTTTATTTGCTGTTTGTTTTTATCGACGCTTTGTTGAAATACTTTAGCCTATAGTCGACTCTACTACGTGGGCCCTACTGCATATATTATGAATATTTAACAGTCGACATATGATGTTTTGATGGATTACACATGTCGTATGACTTATATATTCCTGGCCTCATCAAGTCCAGTCGACCGGGGACATCCTCCATTGACTCATGTCGAGTCAAGTTGTAGACATGGATTACACGTGTCGTATGACTCATACATTCCTGGACTCATCAAGTCCAGTCGACCGGGGGCATCCCCCATAGACTCATGTCTAGTCAAGTTGTAGACATGGACTACACATGTCGTATGACTTATATATTCCTGGCCTCATCAAGTCCAGTCGACCGGGGACATCCCCCATTGACTCATGTCGAGTCAAGTTGTAGACATGGATTACACGTGTCGTATGACTTATATCTTCCTGGGCTCATCAAGTCCAGTCGACCGGGGACATCCCCATGGACTCATGTCGGGTCAAGTTGTAGACATGGATCACACGTGTCGTATGGCTTATATCTTCCTGGCTCATCAAGTCCAGTCGACCGGGGACACCCCCATTGACTCATGTCGAGTCAAAGTTGTAGACATGGATTACACATGTCGTATGACTTATATCTTCCTGGACTCATCAAGTTCAGTCGACTGGGGACATCCCCCACGGACTCACGTCGAGTCAAGTTTTAGACATAGATTACACACGTCGTATGACTTATAACTTCCTGGTCTCATCAAGTCCAGTTGACCGGGGAAATCCCTCATAAACTCGTGTCGAGTCAAATTGTAGATATGGAACACAAATGTCGTGTGGCTTATAATCTGACCTTCATCTGGTCCAATTGGTTGGGTACTTCCCCAATGGGTCTAGCAGAGTCGAGTTCATTATCCCGACCATCATCTGGCTCGGACGACTGGGTACTTCCCCAATGGCTCTTGTAGACCCAAGTTGATAACTTGACATTCGTTTGGTTCAATTAGTAGGCAGCATCAACGCTCGAGTACACCAACATAGTATGGCATCGTCCCAAGCGACTCATGCGTCAAGTACTCTCCAAGCCAAGGACTTCTTGACTTAGAGAGTAGGGGACAAACTGTTTGGGCCAAATTTGACCCAGGGGCAATTTTGACCTTTACTTCGGGCCCAAACAGCCATCACATATTCACTCTCTTATGAAGCCCAGATTTAGTGTGTGTCGGCCCAAAGATTCGCAGGCCCACATCAACCCAGACCCGAAGACCCACCGTACATTAGCCCATGTAACATTCAGACACATAAACATCATTTATAACTCGACCGTTTTCAATCTCCATAACTATCCATAACTGCTTCTTCATGACTGTCCATAACTGCTTCTTAAATGATTCGACTGTTACAAGCATCTAAAAGGTATGACAATTAAAGATACGGGATTCCCACCTGGAATGGCCTATAAAGAGGAACAAGCACTCTTACTCACGGGGGGAAGATGATCACAAAGCCTATCATATCTCCTATCTATCGCCCTCATGACACCTAACGAGGCTCAAGGTAGTTGTGGGACACAGAAACTGAGCGACGCCGTTCCTAGGCTCGCGGCCTAGTTGGGAAGGATCATATAACATGGAGTCGCCACCCGGTGTGAACCGGGACAAAGATTTAAGGCCGCACTCACCCCTCGCAAGGGAAGACCTCAAACCGTTGGGTTCGGAATGGTCCCTTACTCATGTCATTTGTAATGAAAGGATTTATATAATAATTTAAACAAGCTGAAGTAACTCTTATTCCTAAAGGTATCATGCTTCTAAATTCACATTTATAAAATAAAATATGCGCCTAAATATACATGTATTTCACACATATCTTGCATTTAAATTTGCATGCTTAACATATATCAAGATAGCAACTAACATACAACTTTACTTACATATCACATTCAGGAAAAAAACACAAGCACACATATTGACCCTACAAGCACACATATGGGCATTTTTCCAAGCGGTACGTGGAATTGTAGCCCAAGTACAGACCGCACTACCGTCCATTCGGAATCGGCTACGGAATTTACGTCTGGGTTTCCATCCGATATACCGCAAGAAATAATGCTCAAATGTTATCATGACATAAGCATACGAATTGTGACATATTTACATAAGAAAGATCAACTAATAGGCAATTGTGCATGAATATAATAAGACAGACTCAGTTCAGTGTGTGTGCGTTCGTGTAGCGTTCGTAAACGCGTTCGAACGGAAATGAAACAGAATGCTCACGTTCGAGTAGCGTTCGTGAACGCGTTCGAACGGAAATGAAACAGAATGCTCACGTTCGAGTAGCGTTCGTAAACGCGTTCGAACGGAGACGAGACAGAATGCTCACGTTCGAGTAGCGTTCGTAAACGCGTTCGAACGGAGATGAGACAGAGAGCTCACGTTCGTATGGCGTTTGTTAACGCGTTCGAACGGATACGAGACCTGACACATAATAAGGCAAAAACACATGCGCGTTTGAGTTGCGTTCGTGAACGCGTTCGAACGGACACAGACCTGATGCAATACATAAACAGAAAATAAAAGGGCGCGGCGAAGCACTGCCGTAAAGGTGACCTTTTGGGGCTCTCGATCTCTCAAAGAGAGGACCTTTAGACCAACATGCTAAGCCCATGCGCGTCATATCACACATGCAAGAAATAACCAATCATATCAACCAAGTATGCCCGATTGAACGCATCCTACATCCAATCCGAACACACGTCAACCGGCGCGCAAAGCATCGTGGTAAAGGGCTTTTAGCCCCTCCCCATAGGGGATCTCACAACACACTTACTAAGCCCATGCGCTCGATTGACTTATACATACGAAAATAAAGATAATAATATCAAACTAAGTATGCTCGATTGAACGTATCTTGCGTCCAACCGAACATACATCAACCGGCGCGGCGAAGTAGTGTCACGAAGGTGGCCTTTTCGGCTATTTGTCTCACAAATGGAGGACCTTTGGACTAACTCACTAAGCCCATGCGCTTGGTTGAATCATACAAAAATAAACAATATATTGAATTCAAGAGAAAACTAAATAAACACAAAGCAACACAACGAAAGAGAGATGGTGCCGTTTACTCAAGCGGTACGTGGAGTTGTGGCCCGAGTACAGATCATATTACCGTCCATTCGGAATCGGCTATGAAATTTATGTCCGGGTTTCCATCCGATATACCGCGAGAGTTGACACATCTCTCATTCATCTAATGCCCACAACATATTACATCTCATAATTCATGCATATTTACATACTCAAAAATCACAACACACATTTCAGCATTACAATCATACAAGAAATACTTAATAAATAATGCGGAAAAGGAAAACAAGTGTGAAAGATACCCTCAGGTCTAACCTTTTAAGCCGTCTCTCGACTCACGTTCCACGAAGATCGAAAGGGGGGTAAAGCTCCGCAACTTTTCTGGTCCCTGGTTCAACGTCCTAGCTCACTGCTTCGCTGCTTTGCTTATTGTTCGAACTCCGTTCTGCTCCTATTCGGCTCCTGTTTTGCTGCTCACTGCACGGGCTACCTGTTTCAATGTTTTCAAAGAACTATTCCAAGTTGTGTGGGTTCTTAGTGCAATTAAGAGTGATTATTTTTAAGGTTATCTATGTAGTTTTCTAAGTTACTGTTTTTTTAAGGATTTTGGGCTACTGTGTTGTATGATTTTCGGTGATGTATGGAGGTTTAGAGGGGTTGGTTTTCGGGGTGATCTGGTGGTGGTTTCTTCTTCTTTGTTGTCTTTTTGTGTGTGTTTTGGGTGTGTAGAGAGAGTTTAGAGAAATTTCGAGAGAGCTTGGGTGTGAATTGTGTTGTGTGTCGGAGAGGATGGCCTTGGTTAGGGGTTGTTTATATAGAGAATGGCTAGGGTTTACAAGGGAAGGGATTGTGCATTAAATTAGGATATGATTTAGTTTTAAACAAGGAAATCAAAGGATTGAGGGGGGGACAAAATATTTTATATTAGGAAGTTGTAATATTTAATTTGTGTTGGTTTAGGAATACAAATATTTTATATTGGTAAGTATCTTATTAGATTAGGAAGTCAAATATATGATTGGATTTAATTGGTTAGATTGATTTTAATTAGGATATCTCTTTTTAGTTTAGTATGTGATTGGTTTAATTTAGGCATGGTTTTAGTTAAGTTGGTAATTGTTTATTTTAATTGGTAAATGATTTAAATGTTTTATTTTAATGTTTAATATTTAATTTAATATTTAATTATTTAATTTGGGATGTGTTTTATGGGCTTTGGGGAGCTAAATGGGCTGGGTGTGAAGCTAGCAGCAAAACCAGAATTACCGACACCGTTCGAACGCTCCCTCGAACGCTACACGAACGCCCGCAATCTGTTTCCCGTTCGAACGAAGTAACGAACGCAGCACCAACGAAGACAGTGAGCTTGCTTATTCTGAATTCCCCTTTCGATATCCGTTTCCCGCGGCATCCGTGACTCAAAAGGTAGTTGTCTCCAAATAAGACTCCTCATCGGGTTTCACATGCGAAAATGCAATGCCTACAGTAGTATCTAACCTTGTCCCTCCACCTTACAGAGTTCAAGGTAGCTTCTAACCTTGCCCTCTCCATCATAACTCTCTTAAGTCCCTTTACTGACTTGGGCGTCGGAGTGCCCCCGGCACCCACCACACCGGTGGGCAGTACTCCCGCTCACTCTACATCTTTGTTTTGCAGGATCGCTAGTGCCTCATCCTCATGAAATCTCGATTGTAGACCCCGGGCGAAAACCAGCGTCTACAATTGGTATATAAATTTTTAATATGTATAATTATATTAATTATTATTTATATAATTATTGCGAAGAGAATTAATTTACTTCAATGGGCTCTCATAATCTAATAAAAGACATATATATAATTTATTTATGAGCTCTTTTGAACCCAAGGATATGATGGGTGCCCGATGCAGAAAGCAAAGACGGTATTTTTTAGGTCTTTTGAGTTTGAGGAAGAGAAAGACGTTGAT
>SKCR01016017.1:0-20503 GCA_019454045.1 Zanthoxylum bungeanum
CATTCTCATGGGCACATTCTCAATTTTATGAGCCCACAATTTGGTTCCATTCTCATTTCCAAATCATCTTAAGGAAGTAAACAATTTAATGGAATCATTCTCATTTCCTAATTTCCATTCTCAAATAACAAACACATCCTTATAATTATTATTTGGGAGTTAAAGTGATTCTATTCTGCAAATTATTTTATCATTTATAATATTTTATTAAAAATTAATTGGAAGTCTCATTTATTATTATTAGGGTTTTTAGCTAGTTTAATTTCAAGGCAAAGCAGGGTCACCGGTATATCAGTGTGGGATATCGGTATGCCGGTCTCAGTGCAGAAATTACAGAATTCGAAAGTTCATGAAAATATTTTGCACATGACTCTAATATACCTAAATGAATGTGCATATGACCTATGAGCTTAGAAACTTTAATTATCAACTCACTTACAAAGAGATCTCTAAGCTAAGACCACATAAAAATTTCTTCAATAAGCGCTTGAATCTTCATATCCATTTTGCTCTTCATCACCAATTTCTTAAACATCTTTTTGTAATATCCGCTAATACGTGTCGAAGTCTTTTAATATTGCATCATCAAAATTTATCTTGTAAATATGTCGCTAACAAAAATTTCATTATTGAATACAATATAAGTACATTCATATCAAACATGACCGATGTAAAGAGAAAAGCTAGGGTTACAGCAACAGAATGAAACTTATTATTATTTAACATGCATGGATGCATGGATTATTGATGCAACATCGAAGGGAAAGGAAGTTAATTAAATAGCTCTTGCAAAATCAAGAGACTTCTTTCCATCATGGGCATTGCTGAAAAAGTTGTTCATATAATCTTGAAACACAACCTCTCGAAATCGTGACCCTTCTTTCTCCGCCAGCTGCGGCAGTGGCCCGATCTTCACCGTTGGTTTCGGCGTGGTGAAGATTGGGATTGACACTCTTGATTGTTCGCTTGTTGTACGGACTCTGTGTTCAGCACTTTTGTACCTTCCATTGCTCAGTATCTACACCATGCAGAAAATTAGAAAGAGTTAATTAAATTGAAATTGGATCCGTGTCTATCTTTTTGTATTCGGTTTTTTATAATCTTCAGTAATGCGTTCATACATAATAATAGACAGTTAAGATTTAATTAATTAAAAAAAAAATTATAATAAACACCAATTATAATTTATAAAAAAATTCAGCATAAAATTCAACTCGATACCAAATCTAGATCCAATAAAATTAATCTTTGAAACAAATAGAGGTTCTATGCATGAACAAGTAGTAGTAATTTGGATTGGCGTGTCGTATTAATGTCATGTTAAATTTGAACCAACTCTAACTTGATTTGTTTATAAACCTGATAACCTGTTTAACACACACACATATATATATATATATATATATATATTTAATTTCACCTATTTAAAATATTTTCAATATATATTTTTACAATATTTATAATACGATCTCCTCAAGCTAATGAGTTGGTGGAAGGGAATTTAGTTTCCATTAATTCAAATGAAAAATATAAATAAATAATTGTTAAAATATAACATAGTTTTATTACATTGTTAAAAAAAAAAAAAAAAAAAAAACTAAATGTAAAACCGGCCCACTTCTTAGAAAATCTAAACAATACGATGCAATTATTAAACGAGTAACCCGAACCCAATTGATTAATAACTCTGTTAATTTTAGCCAACTCAAATTTGTATTTTCATGTCAGGAATTGCAAGTGGTGTCAAAAATTACCACCCTAATGTACAGTGGCGTATCCAGAAATTCCAGTTAGCGGGGGATAATTTTTTTCTTACCTCAATAATATATAATGAATTCATACATATTTTTTGAAATTACAATATGATTCCTATATTTTTGAAAATTATGAAATAACCCCTAATTTCTAAACTTATAAATTAACTCAAAATTTTCATAATTATATTTTTATTCATAATTTCTGAAAATATCAATTTACCCTAAAAATTTAAGTAAAAATTTATTTTTAAAATTATGTATTTTAAGTTTATTTAATATATTATATACTAAAATCAAACTTAAGTATAAACATAGTTATTTTTATTTTTATTTTTATTTTTATTTAAATGTAACGAAATCTCTATTCTTTTGCAAATGGAAAAACACATAAATGAGTGAATTTAAAATGAAAAATAGTCAATTATCTATACACATACAAATTAAATATAATTATTTTAGATATATGTTTAAGAAATAAGATTTATGCAAAAGTGTATGAGAATTTTTTTAACTAATTTGGGCTTGGGCCTACATATTATATTAAAAAATACAATTCAAAAATTTAATAAATAATGTATTTATGGGTGTTGTTTAATTATTTATATTTGTTAATATATATATATATATATATATATATATATATTTATAATTTATAAAAAATAAAATAAAAAAAAATTAGTGTGTCCAGTGGGGGCAACTGCCCCACTGGGCACACTGTGGCTCCGCCACTGCTAATGTACAATCAATTTTTAAATACAGACCAATTTTTTGTTTAATTTCTCCAATTTTCTGTTAAGATTATCGAGTTACGAGTAATCCCAAATAAAAGGAATACGATTTGGAGACAAAAAAATCACTCAGTCCAGACAGAAACAGAAACATCATCAAAATAATTCATTTTGGTACAACGAAGACATGAGTGACACGATATCACTAACAAATTAGTAAATGACATATATGAATTAATATCTATCTTTTTAATCGTTTTTTAATATTTTAGCACGCGTAGCAATATATTATTGGATTGTTACATGAATGACGTGGTACCTTCATTGTATTATAGATTTTCTCTATTGTATGGTAGATTTTCTCATATATATATAATATATATATATATATATTATATATATATATATATATATATATATATATATATATCTAACCTGTAATGTGTCACCAACATTGATGACTAAAGCACCGGGAACCGGAGGGATCTCCAGCCATTCTCCTTTCTTTCCAATATCTGGTATGTCTTCTTCAACTTTAACGTACAAGCCACCAATTCCATCTTGCAGTAAAATAGTAAGAGTGCCCATATCGGAGTGGCGACCCACGCCGACGGTGAGATCTGGATTAGGGCACGTTGGATAGAAGTTCATGTTCACCATCTTGAACCCAACGATTTCATCAATTTCGGATTCATCAACTGTCACTCCCAGATTTTTTAATAAGATTTCGAGTAATTTTCTCACCATCTTCATTGATGTTCTCAAGTACTCCAGCGCCACTTCCCTGTTAAACAAAGATCGCAAAATATTATTTATGGTTGTGATGATGAGATAAGAGTTTTAAAGTCGAATTAGATCCTGATGTACGTAATCTTATTTTCAGGATTCAAATTGGTGATCAAACAGCTAATAAGTTGGATGACTTTCACTCCACTGATATCAAACTTGTTATGATGAGTTTTTTTTTTCTTTTCCTGAAAGTTTTATAAATTATCGAGTGTTATGAAATTAAAACGATAAGAGAGTAAATGGTAGTCTCTATTTAAATATAATGAATTTTGATTTCGTCTTTTTGAAAATCAAATCAGAACATCATATTCGGACAGAGTATCATTTTCCATTTTAAGTATAAAAAGAAATTCTTACTTCAATTCTTTTGGCCATTGTGCAAGGGCTTCAGCATCATTGGTATAAACCAAACTGATATAGTCCTTCCACTCCAAAGCTTTCTCCTTCTCAGGCACAAAGCTTGTTCCATACTTAACCAATGGGCTCGGACTCACTTCTTTCCGGTAAACAGCCTTCTTCTCCGATGACTGCCCGAAGAAACCGTGCGCCGCGTCGACAAGGGACTCGAGCAACTCAACAGGGACGCCATGGTTAACAACTTGGAAGAACCCTAGAGTCTCAGCGGCTCTAGCAATTTCTTGTGCAACTTGGTCATCATGGTTAGGGCCATTGATGAGCTTGGACAAGTCAATAGGTGCTTGTGCACAAATGCTTGCATTTTTCTTGTCAATTCGTTCATTTGGTGGCTGTATGTATGGCTCTGGCACTTTTGATAGCCCTAAATCCACCATGCCTTTTACTCCATTACCATCTTGGACAACAAAGTTGTAAAGAGAGTTGCCATCGTTGACCAAAGTCGGAGTCATTGTGTGATTATTAATTTGAATTGTCAGTAATCACTTAATTAGTAGTGCATATGCCACTTACATTTCCTCATTTGCCAAAGTTGTAAATTTATACCAAGTGATTACTTGACTTTTTTTGTGTGGGAATATTTTTATAATTAAAAAGTGGCTCGGCTAACTACCCACATGGTAGGTTTGGACTTGTTCATCTTTTTAGTGGCATGACCCATGGGTTTTTATTACGAATGATAAAATTTGGTTCAATTCCATATTTAAGTTGCAATTAAATGCTAATTATGACACTAATTAAAGTCTTATGGCCTATGATAAGAGAATATCTAAGAGAGTACATATATATTGGAGGTAGTAAACCCCCAAAGCTTATGGGAAAAAATGGGGTCTGTGTGTTCCAAATGGAGTTTGTATAATCATTTTTTAAAATAAGAATATTTTTATGACCATTTTACTAAATTATAGGGGGTATAATTGCCCATTTTCCTTCCATTTATTATATGTATAATTGTGAATCCAAAACTAGGGCTGAGCACCAGTTCCGGTTCTACCTGCAATCTGCTGGTACCGGACCGATTCTAGTTCTAAAATGGAAGAACATAATTTAAACGGTCTGGTTCCGGTTCTGTCATGGACGGAATCAGAATCAGAATTGGACCATTAAACCGGACCGAAATCTGTTTTGGGAACCAAATTTAGAATCAATTTCGGAACCAAATTTAAACCCAATTTCATGACCGGTTTAGGTGTTAGATGTAACCTTTTTTTTTTTTGGTTTATTCACGCGAGTGTAACGGAATTATGTGTTTCTTTTGAATTTGCTTAGTGAATTTTGAATCTAATATGATTTAATATGCTTTGTTTAGTTGTTATTGGTTTGATCTAGAATTTTCCTAGCTGAATTGGATTGATTGAACTGTAGCTTGTTAATTTGGACGGTTATCTAGCAATTATACTTTGTTTGAATTTGGTTACGAATTTTGCTCATACTTATTCATAGATTGAATGATGTTACTTGTGTATATACATTATATTCAAAGTTTGAAAATAACAAATAAATAGGATAAATCAGAACTGGGTCGGAACCGAATTAGAACTGATTAATATGATATCCTATTTAATTGGGTAGGTTCCGATTTCACTTAGTTATATAAGTGTAAAATGATTAATTTTTCTTTTAATAAATGTATATTTTTTTAGTGTTCATCAGTTAGGAATTGAATTTTTTAGGGTAGGTTCTGATTCCACACGACCAGAACCGAAATTGATTTTGCTCACCTCTATCCAAAACAACAATCAAAAGGGTTTTGTTTGGTCCGATGATGTTCTTTGCAGCAGTGAGGAGTTGGTTGATTTTTTGTCCTTGTTTTGTGTTTAAAGACCAAACCTCTTAAAGATAATGATTAAAAAAATTGTCATGAAAAAAATTACAATTGTTATAGATTAATCTTGCTTTAAGAAACCAATCAAAATTCATTTTTATCTTTTTTTTTTCTTATTACATTTTCCAATACTAATTAATTATTCCCTATTGCAAGAGAATGATGAAGGCCAATACCTAACAATATATATATATATATATATATATAATATATATATATATATATATATATAATAAGGTTATTTTAAGATATCTATACAAGGAGCATGAGAATGATGAAGACCAATACCTAAAAATATAATAAGGTTATTTTAAGATACCTATATATGGAGCATGAAAGAGGACAATTAATTATATATATATATATATATATATATATATATATATATATATATATATATATATATATTGCCATGTGGCATATAATGAGCTCAACATGTCATTTTTAATCAGAATGTGAAATTTTTCAATGAAGAGGAAATTAAATAAGCTCTTTAGATCGTTAAGCAATGTTTTCAACGACTTTTTTTTAGGTTAAGTGGGTGGGTAAAACTTAAATTTTATTTTTTATTTTCTGATTTCCTAAGACAGGTGGCAAACTAATAGAATTACTTGAAAATCAAAGAGTTATCAAGACGAAATTGTGATTAATAAAAACACCTTCAAATTAAAAATACAACATCTTAAAAACACCTTTTACTTGTACATTTATGTCCATTTTCCTTAGGTAGATTGACGTCACTTTCTCAACTAATATAATTCAATTTTGTCATTTATTCATTATCTTTTTTACAATAAATTATTAGCTAATTGGCATAAAACTTTAACATAAAAAAAATGATTATTTAGTGGTTATAACCAAATTTTTATGTGAAAATTTTAATGTCAATGAATGATAGGATACTATGAAAATTATAGGAAGTAATTTTGACGAGGCTACAATGAAATTAGGCTATAATTTAAAATTATTAAAATTGAGAAGGGCAACAAGGGGACGATATAAAATATCTAAAAATTAGAGGGTCAAAACATAAAAATTTTAATTCAGTCCTTCATGTTTTTATTTTTATTTTTTCTGCCTCAAGGAGGCAAGACCCAAGCCTTTGACATAGTTCCACTCCTAAAGTAAGTGGTAAAAGCTGAGAATGTTTGAAAGAAACCTAATAATGATGATCTCCCTAAAATGATTTTTTATTTAGAACAACAAAGCATTATGTGAATCTCATTTAAAATAGTACAAGATCTCAAATTTCAATCGAGATTTGAGATTTTTTATCATTCCTAATTACCTTGATCTATATAGGGTTGATACTTTTGATATACTTTGAATAAATTCACCTCTTTATTTTTGTCAAAGAATATAATTATCTAAATCTCATTTGGTATATTTTTTTTATATAATAATTTTTTTACCTCTATATCTCAAAATTTGAAACGCTGGTGGAAACTGGGGCAAAGAAGGCAAAAAGAAACCTTATGGTGGAAAGTAACAAGGGAGAAAGAACTTCGAAGAGTTGAGAGCTTTAGGTTTTTTTGCACATCCTCCTTGCATGAATGCTTTTAAGCCGTAATTGCAAAGACTATCTTGTTTTGATTTGACTGATACTTCATTTGGAACAGTCTTTAAACCTGAAGTATTGCATGCCGAACAAGTTGGAGGTGGTATATCATGTGCCAGGTGTATATGTCATCTCTCTCACAGAAGGCGGGCCCCACACAGTTATGGGGCCCGCCTGCTGTGAGAGAGATGACATATACACCCGGCACATAATATAATTTTCTAACAAGTTGAGATTCTTATATTAATTAGACTTGCTTGGCAGAGTGATTCAATTGCCATGTCATCTACACAATCAACTCCATCAACATGAGGTATTTCCCATTATTTTTAAAACTGGACCTGACCGGTCGAATTAGAAACCACCTTATGTTCGGTCTGGTCGAATAGGGAACTAATCTTGAGTTCAGTCTGGTTGAATCTTAAAAACCGATTTGTAAAAAAATCGATCAAAACCTATTAAAATCGGTGAATCGGTCCAGCTGGTTCTTAACCAAAAAATAAATATAAATATTTTTTAATAATTTTTAATTAATTAAAATTATTTATGAAGTCGGTTGATTCTGCCGGTTAAACCGATCAATACAATAACCCAGTAAATTTTTTAAATCACCGGTCTAATTTTTAATACCGTTCCAATTTTTAAAACATTGGTATTTCCAACTTGTACACTTCATATTTATCTATTGTTCTATTGACTGAGAAACTGTTTTGGAGGAGCTTGCTTTGAATTCCTGGTTACATAGAAATGCCAGACCTCTTGTATCACTTAAAAAAAAATATGTTCCGCTTAAATTCGGATTGGATAATTTGACGGTGGGTGATGAATATTAAAAAGTGTACACTTAATAAAAGAGAAACTAATCATTTTGCACTTATAATTTCATTAATCCCCTTAATTTATCACGTTTGTTAAATAATAATTACATTTATGTTTATTGTGATTTTTTATTTATTGTATAGGTAAAATACTGCTTCAGAAGCTCAACATGAGAAATGAGTATGAGATCTGAATTCCAGGACTCAGAAAACCCAAAAAGAGCGTGACAGGCAGCTAGATTCAATTCAGACTTGGAAAACATTCACCGTGTTTAGATTGACGATAAAATGAGTTTATGATATATTAACCCTCAAATATATTTTTTTATTATAATAATAATATATATAATATATTTTGGAGGACCCACCAAGATTTTATATATATAATATTTTTTTTATATTATACTGAAGGTCCCACCAAGATTTATATATATTTATATATATATATAATATAATATTATAATATTTTATTAAAATAATAATAATAATAATAATAAAAAATTTCTTCCACCTTTCGGTGGAAATGTGGACGAATTGTCAAAGCATGCAAGAAATTTGTATGCTTTGACAAAAACATGTAATAATTTAAAAAAAAAAAAAATATCGCCATTTGAGGTGTCGAGCACTCTATAAATAGAGGTGCTCAACACCTCAGTTTACCGGTCTGATTTCCACAATTCTCTCTGAAAATATTTTCATTTTTGTGTTGTTGTTTTATGTATAAAAAAAAAAAGAGTTTCTATTATATGTTGTTTTTGTTTTGTTGTTATTTTGTGTGTAATAAAAAATTTGTGTTTATTTTCTTTTGTGCTTTTCAAAAAAAAAATATTACACACAAACCAAAAATAAATTTTGACTAATCAAGTTGAATTATTGTTCAGAGATGGCAGTGTAAGGAGTTTTTGCTCCTGAGACACATCTAAATGTAATTCGAAACAAGTTATTTTTATTCCTTTCTTTTTGAATCATTTAAATTTGTGAATTCTCCATAATATTGATTACATTTGATATTCATATGCTCATTTAACAAGTATTATCAACATACACGGTAACATATGATCATGAGTTGTAATTGAAAACTTTGTAATATTCAGTTCTCTAATTTGTTGGAGTTAGCACATAAAGGCAGTGAAATTTATGTTTTTATTCAAAAAAAATAACCATGATTTTACTTAGTAACTGGACATCTTGCCTCAACAAGCAGTGATTGTTTGCGTAAAACGGTAGAGCTTTTACTTAGTAACCAGACATCTTGTCTCCGTAAGCAGTGATTGTTCGTGTAAAACGATAGAGCTTGAGTTTGTAAAAATATATGCGAATAAGTTCAATTTCGTTGCTTCTCTAACTCGAGCAATTAAGTCAGTATGAGTGTTTTAACACTTAGTGCCCTAAGGCCAACTGGTCTGAGAGTCACTGGCCCAAAAATCGTTACATGGATTAAAGATAAAGCTTAAGGAAAGCTTAAGGAAATCAGACACTTCTTCTTTTTAACATCTGATATCTGAGCTACTTAGTTCGTTGAGGTGTCTTTAACACCCAGTGCCCTAAAAACAACTGGTTTGAGAGTTACTGGCCCAAAGCTCGTTATAAGGATTGAAGATGTATTTTTTTTAAAAAAAATGTGTATTTATAAATGAACACTCATTGAAAAAAGGTGTGAACACTAATATAATTTTAGGATAAAATATTACTCTCTTTTCAACAAAACCCGTGAATATTGTGGGCACAATGAATTGATTGATACCTTATTTTATATGTGTATGGAAGAATAGTAAAAAGTACATGAGAATTTACATATTTGATTATTTAGAATGAAATAAAACAATCATTAACTTGGATAAGAATTTTCTTTTAAGTTTTCTCATAAATTACTAGTGACTGGTATTAAGCTGGATGAGGGTGTGATGAGCATTAAAAAATGTATACTTAATAAAAGAGAAACTAATCATTTTACACTTATAATTTCATTAATCTCCTTAATTTAGCATATTTGTTAAATGATAATTATATTTATGTTTATTGTGATTTTTATTTATTGTGTAGGTAAAATACTGCTTCGGAAGCTCAACAGAAAAATGGATATGAGATCTGAATTCCAGGTTCCAGAAAACCCAAAAGGAGCATGATAGCTATATTCAATACGGACTTGGAAAACATTCACCGTGTTTATATTGACGACAAAATGAGCTTATGATGTATTTAACCACACATGTATTTTATTATTATTATAATATATATATATATATATATATATATATATAATATTTTGGAGGACCCACCAAGATTTTATATATAAAGATTTTTTATATATTATAATGGAGGTCCCACCAAGATTATATATATATTATAATATATTATTAAAATAATAAAATAATAATAATAAATTTTGTCCACCGAAAGTAGAGAAAAACATATAATAAAAAAAAAGAGAAATCTCGCCATTTGAGGTGTCGAGCACTCTATAAATAGAGGCGATCAACACTTTAGTTTCGCAGTCTGATTTCCATAATTCTCTCTGAATATATTTTCATTTTTGTGTTGTTATTTTATGTAAAAAAAAAAAAAAGTTTTTATTATTTTGTTTTTGTTTTTGTTTTATTTTGTGTGTAATAAAAAAAATTTGTGTTTATTTGCTTTTGTGCTTTTCAAAAAAAAAAAACTACACACAAACCAACAATAAATTTTGACTAATCAAGTGGAATTGTTGTTCAGATATGGCAGTGTAATGAGTTTTTGCTCCTGAGACGCTTCGAAATGTAATTTGTAACAAGTTATTTTTGTTCCTTTATTTTTGAGTCATTTAAATTTGTGAATTCTCCATAATATTGATTACATTTGATATTCATATGCTCATTTGATAGGTATTATCAACATACACGGTAACATATGATCATGAGTTGTAATTGAAAATTTTGTAATATTCAGTTCTCTAATTTGTTGTAGTTAGCACCTAAAGGTAGTGAAATTTATATTTTTATTCAAAAAAATAATAATCATGTTTTTACTTAGTAACCGGACATCTTGTCTCAACAAGCAGTGATTGTTCGCGTAAAACAGTAGAGCTTGAGTTAGTTTTTAAAAAATGATAATAATCAAGCTTTTACTTAGTAACCGGATATTTTGCCTCAGTAAGCAGTGATTGTTCGCGTAAAACGATAGAACTTGAGTTTGTAAAAAAATAAAAGTGTGCGAATAAGTTCGATTTCGTAGCCTCTCTTACTAGAGCAATTAAGTCCGTATGGGTGTTTTAACACTTAATGCCTAAGGCCAACTGGTCTGGGAGTCACTGGCGCAAAGCTCGCTACATATGTTAAAGAGAAAGCTTAAGGAAATCATACACTTCTACTTTTTAACATCTGATATCCGAGTAATTAAGTCTGTAGGGGTGTCTTAACACCAAGTGCCCTAAAACGAACTAGTTTGAGAGTCACTGGCCCAAAGGTGTGAACACTAATATAATTTTAGGATAAAATATTACTCTCTTTTCAATAAGACCTGTGAATATTGTAGGCACAATGAATTGATAGATACCTTATTCTATGTGTGTATGTATTGAAATTTGTGGGCCTAACTCAACCAAAAGCCAGTTTGAGAGTTGAGGGTTGCCCAATGTTTATATTTTGAGTTTAATTGTTTATCTCAGTCGATGTGGGATATTTTCCTCAACACTCCCCCTCACGTGCAAACCGGTCTTTTGTCTGGTTCATGTCACGTGGACATGTAGTGTGGGCCCACCCGGGCATGCGTGTGGTTCTGATACCATAT
The DNA here is from genome assembly GCA_019454045.1 of Zanthoxylum bungeanum. Classification (NCBI taxonomy): domain Eukaryota; kingdom Viridiplantae; phylum Streptophyta; class Magnoliopsida; order Sapindales; family Rutaceae; genus Zanthoxylum; species Zanthoxylum bungeanum. Next base: position 11,655 of record SKCR01016017.1, read on the forward strand.
TGAAATTCGTGGGCCTAACTCAACCCAAAAGCCAACTTGAGAGTTGAGGGTTGCCCAATGTTTATATTTTGAGTTAAATTATTTATCTCAGCCGATGTGGGATATTTTCCTCAACAGTATGGAATAATTATAAAAAGTACAAGTGAAATTATATATTTGATTATTTAGAAAGAGAGAAAACAATTATTAACTTGGATAAAAATGTTTCTTTTAAGTTTTCGCTTAAATTACTAGGGACTAGTAATAAGCTGGTTGAGGGGTGTGATAATCATTAAAAAATGTATACTTAATAAAAGAGAAACTAATCATTTTATACTTATAATTTCATTAATCTTCTTAATTTAGCACATTTGTTAAATGATAATTATATTTATGTTTATTGTGATTTTTATTTATTGTGTAGGTAAAATACTACTTCGGAAGCTCAACGAAATAAATGGATATGAGATCTGAATTCCAGGATACAGAAAACCCAAAAGGAGCGTGACAGCTAGATTCAATTCGGACTTGGAAAACATTCACCGTGTTTAGATTGACGACAAAATGAGCTTATGATATATTTAACCACAATGTATTTTATTATTATTATAATATATATATATATAATATTTTGGAGGACCCACTAAGATTTATATATAAAAGATTTTATATATATTATAATGGAGGTCCCACCAAGATTATATATATATTATAATATATTATTAAAATAATAATAATAATAAATTTCTTCCACCGAAAGTAGAAGAATTGTCATAGCATGCAAGAAATTTGCATGCTTTGACAAAAACATATAATAAAAAAAAAAAAAAAAAAAAAAGAGAAATCTCGCCATTTGAGGTGTCGAGCACTCTATAAATAGAGGTGTTCCACACTTTAGTTTCGCAGTCTGATTTCCACAATTCTCTCTAAATATATTTTCATTTTTGTGTTGTTATTTTATGTAAAAAAAAAAAGTTTGTATTATTTTGTTTTTGTTTTGTTGTTATTTTGTGTGTATAAAAATTTTTTTGTTTTATTTGCTTTTGTGCTTTTCAAAAAAAAAAAAACTACACACAAACCAACAATAAATTTTGACTAATGAAGTGAAATTGTTGTTCAGATATGGCAGTGTAATGAGTTTTTGCTCCTGAGACGCTTCGAAATGTAATTCGTAACAAGTTATTTTTGTTCCTTTATTTTTGAGTCATTTAAATTTGTGAATTCTCCATAATATTGATTAAATTTGATATTCATATGCTCATTTGATATGTATTATCAACATACACAGTAACATATGATCATGAGTTGTAATTGAAAACTTTGTAATATTCAGTTCTCTAATTTGTTGGAATTAGCACCTAAAGGTAGTGAAATTTATATTTTTATTCAAAAAAAATAATCATGTTCTTACTTAGTATCCGGACATCTTGTCTCAACAAGAATTGATTGTTCGCGTAAAACGGTAGAGCTTGAGTTAGTTTTTAAAAAATGATAACAATCAAGCTTTTACTTAGTAACCGGATATTTTACCTCAGTAAGCAGTGATTGTTCGCGTAAAATGATAGAACTTGAGTTTGTAAAAAAAAATAAAAGTGTGCGAATAAGTTCGATTTCGTAGCCTTTTACTGGAGCAATTAAGTCTGTAAGGGTGTTTTAACACTTAATGCCCTAAGGTCAACTGGTCTGGGAGTCACTGGTGCAAAGCTCGCTACATATGTTAAAGAGAAAGCTTAAGGAAATCATACACTTCTTCTTTTTAACATCTGAGATTCGAGCAATTAAGTCTGTAGGGGTGTCTTAACACCAAGTGCCCTAAAACCAACTGGTTTGAGAGTCACTGGCCCAAAGCTCGTTATAAGGATTGGAGATGTATTATTTTTTTTAAACAAAAATTGTATTTATAAATGAACTCTCATTACCAAAAAGTGTGAACACTAATATAATTTTAGGATAAAATATTACTCTCTTTTCAACAAGACCTGTGAATATTGTAAGCACAATGAATTGATTGATACCTTGTTTTATGTGTGTATGGAAGAATTATAAAAAGTACAAGTGAAATTACATATTTGATTATTTAGAAAGAAAGAAAACAATTATTAACTTGGATAAGAATGTTTATTTTAAGTTTTCGCTTAAATTACTAGGGACTAGTAATAAGCTGGTTGAGGGATGTGATAAGCATTAAAAAATGTATACTTAATAAAAAAGAAACTAATCATTTTATACTTATAATTTCATTAATCCTATTAATTTAGCACATTTGTTAAATGATAATTATATTTATGTTTATTGTGATTTTTATTTATTGTGGAGGTAAAATACTGCTTCGGAATTAACAGGAAAAATGGATATAAGATCTGAATTCTAGGTTCCAGAAAATTCAAAAAGAGCGTGACAGCTATATTCAATTCGGACTTGGAAAACATTCACCGTGTTTAGATTGATGACAAAATGAGCTTATGTTGTATTTACCCACACATTTATTTTATTATTATTATTATTATTATTATTATTATTATTATTATTATTATTATTATTATTATTATTATTATTATATAATATATTTTGAAGGACCTACCAAGATTTGTATATAAAATATTTTATATATATTATACTGGAGGTCCCACCAAGATTATATATATGTATATATTATAATATATTATAATATATTAATATATTATTAAAATAATAATAATAATAAAATTTTTCCACCTTTCGGTGGAAAGGTGGAAGAATTGTCAAAGCATGTAAGAAATTTACAGCTTTGACAAAAACATGTAATTAAAAAAAAATTAAATAAAGGAAGATCTCGCCATTTAATGTGTCGAACACTTTATAAACTGTGAGCACCTCAGTTTAGCAGTCTGATTTCCACAATTCTCTCTGAAAATTTATGGAGTTTCAGCTCTTATTTTATTTTTTAAAAGTTTTTTTGTAATTTTTCTTCTTTCAGTAATAAAATTATGTGTGTTTTTATTCAAATCATGGGTAGCTAATTTTGTACTGCTAGGGTAAAATGTGAAATTTTTAATATTAACATATTGATTAATCTCATTTATATTATATTATATAAATTGTAATCAAATGATTAATATTTAATTTAAATTTGGATTAATTATTGACAAATTTTGTTACCGCCTATATTGCTGGTTTTATTTATTCGGCATAATTGAATACTTAACTGGACTTGTTATAGACAAATGTTATCACTGCCTTTATGGCTGGTTTTATATGTTTTGGCATAATTAATTCCTGAAATGAATTAATGGGTAATAATGACAATTTATATATTATAAAAAGTGAAATTTCTAAATTTGAAATATTAAAAGTGGATCCCCTAACCCCCATTATTTTATTTTATTATTGCAGTCTAATTTAAAAAATTTCAATCACTTCAAACAATTCAATCTTTTCATTTTTACTCTAATTATTATTTTATTACTAAATCTATTACATGTGGGTCGACCCCGGACTTACCAGGTTATTTTATTAATTCGACACTCTTATATTTGGGAATAAAGAATCATTTTGTGAGTGTCTCAGTCGAGTTTCCAAAAAAAAAATAATAATTGTGTTTAGAAAAAGAGTTGGTTAAACAAGTATCACACATTTTTTTTTTAATTTTTAATTTTTTATATCCCATGATTTGTAATGAGCTCAGCATGTCGTTTTCAGAATGTCAAATTGTCAGTGAAAAGAAAATTAAATAAATTCAGTAGATCATTAAACAATGTTTTCAAAGAATGATCTAGATAAAATTGTGATTAACAAAAACACCTCCAAATTAAAAATACAACCTCATAATTACTTCACCAACCACACTCTAAAATATTAATCATACATCATTTTACATGTACATTTGTGTTCATTCTTAAGGTAGATTGTCACTTTCTCACCTAATATAATTTAATTTTTTCATGTATCTATTATAATTTTTATAATACTTTATTATCTAATTGACATTAAAACTTTAACATAAAAAACGATTATTTAGTGGTTATAACAAAAAAATTTATCTATTATAATTTTTGCAAAATGCTCTGAATGAAGCATTTCTGCCGGAGACGGATTCGTTACAGGTAACTAATTTAGTCTTGAGAAAATACGATAGTCTTCTGGAGATAGCATGGATAATTGAATAAATTTCGGATTTTTCTGATACTATAGTCTGAGTGAGAGATTATCCCACAGATATCCAAATTTTGTTAAATAGTTGATTTTCTATGAAAGTATATACTTTCCTTTTTCAAAAAACAAAAAAATAAAAAATTTATGTGAAAGTTTTAATGTCAAGGAATGATATGATACTATGAAAATTATACGAAACAATATGGAAGAGAATTAGAATTTTAGTTTGATGAGACTACAATGAAATTAGGTTATAAATTAAAATTAGTAAAATTGAGAGGGCTAAAGAGAGGACATTAATAGAAAAACTATATATATCTTTAAATAGGCTGCAATATAAAATCTTTAAGAATTAATGGGTCAAAACATAAAATATATAAATTAATTGATAAAACTTTAATTCACAACAATATAATGATTGAGCAACAAATTTTGTACAAATTGATGTGTCATTTCTGCATTAATTAGATAAAAATACCCCAGAACTCACATAAATCATTTTATTTTAACCAATATAATTACACCATATCAGTTTGTAAAAAAGAAATAAAGAAAGAAATTATACATTTTTTGTACCTTTATAACTATTCTAAAATGAAAAATAAAATTTTAAAAAAGAAATCTTATCAAATATCAGTTACAATAAAGAAATGTCAAACTTCTGTTTTGTCGACGGTAGTTTAGAATTGAAAATATTGTCGATGATTGAAGAGTATTAAGCCTTTTTAAGTATCTTTATGGACAAATATATATATATATATAAAATTAATATTTTACGTGTATTCGAACGATTTCAAATTTTTTTTTTTGAAACATTTAATGGAACTAAAATTAGATATATAAAGTTTCATTAAAAAATTGAAAAGTTACATGCTCTAGAATACTTTAGAAAATTGTATTCCATAGCGTAGGTACCGTTAGATGATCAGAAAGTGAATAAAAATGACCATCAAATGAACGGAAGTCATAGATTACATATACAATTATCTTATAAAAATTAATATATCATAAAAATAGTGGATGAATGAACACAATAAACATATATACAAGAGTATAGAGATTAATAAGTGTAATATTAATTCTCTATATCAAATCCCAAGACATAGTGCAGGCCCAGGCCCACAACTAAATGCACCCCCGAAACTTCCTAACCAAATCCCAAAGACATAGTGCAGGCCCAGGCCCAGGCCCAGGCCCAGCGAAAACCAACGCCTTTAACCATCAGATCATCCAAAGGTTAGTCCACGTAACGTCTATCCGTTCCAGCCTACAACTGGCGAAATGCAGTAATTACATCTCATGAAGTCGACCGTTAACAAGACGCATTAAGCTTAAGACTTAATAAGTAAACCTTTAAATTACCCAAACTATAAAATAACCCATTATAAACCGGTGATATTAAAAGTCATCACAACCACAGATAACTAACTTAGTTACGACACATAATTAGGGCTAGTAAAAACTTAAAAATAAAAGACATAAATTACAATGCTGAAAAGTAAATGCGGTTAAATAAATACTAAAAAGTAAAATTATAATAAAATAAAATGCTAAGGTAAAATGATATACTTTTACTACTACTCATTTAGATATCTCCATTAATATAATATATTAACTTGTGATGATATTACAAACCAGACATATAGGCGATAACCTGATTAAGTCAAATTAAGTCCGACTAGCCATATAGGCGGTATCAAAATTTGTCCATAAACCTGCCATATAGGCGGTAAGAAAGTTTAATTACCAACCGATCAATCTGGCGGTATCCTTGCTTAGTCAGATTAAAACTATTTTATAAATGATTACCAACCGGCCAATATAGCGGTATCCTCATTAAGTCAAATTTTAAATAGTGAATATATTATAATTAAGGGAGATTAATCTAAATAGCAATAGTAAAAGAATTACCTTTCACCCTAGCAGGGGAAGTTACCTCATCATGGTTGAATAGTAAAAAATCAGAGAATTCAGATAGGAAGGTACATCTGAAACTGAAATTTCGAGCTCTATTTATAGGCGTCAATAAGCCCTGCGCGTCGCGACGCGCACGTTTCTTCTTGCGTCGCGACGTGCTGACGTGTCAAGCGCTGATTCGTCGGTTCAGATTTTTATCTACCATGTGGCATTTTCGGATAAGGTGATAAGGTGACACGTGGTAAGGCAGCTGGCAACTCAATGATTATGCTGACATGGCGATGAGGTGGCGACACGTGGAGAAAGTGATTGTCGGCATCATAGAATTGCGACATGTGGCACGCTGTGATTGCCTGATGATGACGTGGCGGTGACGTGGCACATTGACTCGGTCTTCTACTGACGTGGCTGACACGCGGGATGACACGTGTCGACACGTGGTGATGGAAATTGTCGGCACCATAGGATGATGACACGTGTCATGGCGCATATTAGCAGATCGATTGTGATGTTGACACATGGCACGGCGCACGTTAGCAAAGTTCGGCGCACGTTAGCAAAGTCAAACTTCTCAGATTCTGACATGTGTCCCCAGCGCACGTTAGCATAGTGCGGCGCACATTAGGCGTCGCGACGCAGCATGCACGTCGCGATGCGCCAAATGACAAAATTGCCCTTTTGTGTTCTTTTTCAAAATTGGCCCCAAATTACCTCCAGAATGTCCTGAACCATTATTTATCTACAAAATAACACAAAACACATCAAAATATTCAAAACTCAAGAAACTATACAAAATATTAACACATAGTGCCCTAAGGCCAACTGGTCTTAGAGTCACTGGCCAAAAATCGTTACATGGAGTAAAGATAAAGCTTAAGGAAAGCTTAAGGGAAATCAGACACTTCTTTTTTTAACATCTGAGATCTGAGCTACTTAGTTCGTAGTTGTGTCTTTAACACCTAGTGCCTAAAACAACTGGTTTGGGAGTCACTGGCCCAAAGCTCGTTATAAGGATTGAAGATGTATTATTATTTTTTTTTAATATGTATTTATAATGAACACTCATTGACCAAAAGGTGTGACCACTAATATAATTTTAGGATAAAATATTACTCTCTTTTCAACAAAACCTGTGAATATGTGGGCACAATGATTGATTGATACCTTATTTTATTTGTGTATGGAAGAATAGTAAAATGTGCATGAGAATTTACATATTTGATTATTTAGAAAGAAATAAAACAATCATGAACTTGGATAAGAATTTTCTTTGAAGTTTTAGCTTAAATTACTATGGATTAGTATAAGCTAGATGAGGGTGTGATGAGCATTAAAAAATATATTCTTAATCAAAAGAGAAATTAATCACTTTACACTTATAATTTCATTAATCCCCTTAATTTAGCACATTTGTTAAATGATAATTATATTTATGTTTATTGTGATTTTTATTTATTGTGTAGGTAAAATACTGATTCGGAAGTCAACAGAAAAATGGATATGAGATCTGAATTCCAGGTTCCAGAAAACCCAAAAGGAGCGTGATAGCTAAATTCCATTCGGACTTGGAAAACATTCACCGTGTTTTAGATTGACGACAAAATGAGCTTATGAGGTATTTAACCAAACATGTTAATTTATTATTATAATTATAATATATATATAGAATAATATATATATATATATAATATAAAAAATTTTGGAGGACCCATCAGATTTTATATAAAAAAGATTTTATATAGTATTATAATGGAGGTCCCACCAGATATATATATATATATTATAAGATATTATTAAAATAATAATAATAATATATAAATTTCTTCCACCGAAAGTAGAAGAATTGTCATAGCATGCAAGAAATTTGCATGCTATGACAAAAAAATATAATAAAAAAATAAAAGAGAAAGAAAATCTCACCATTTGAGGTGTCGAGCACTCTATCTATAGAGGTGCTCAACACTTTAGTTTCGCAGTCTGATTTCCACAATTCTCTCTGAATATTTTCATTTTTTGTTTTGTTATTTTAGTAAAAAAAAATTATTATTTTGTTTTTGTTTGTTGTTATTTTGTGTGTAATAAAAAAATTTATGTTTATTTACTTTTGTGCTTTTCAAAAAAAAAAAACTACACGCAAACCAACAATAAATTTTGACTAATCAAGTGGAATTGTTTGTTCAGATTTGGCAGTGTAATGAGTTTTTGCTCCTCAGACGCTTCGAATGTAATTGTAACAAGTTATTTTTGTTCCTTTATTTTTGAGTCATTTAAATTGTGAATTCTCCATAATATGATTACATTTGATATTCATATGCTAATTTGATAGGTGTATTATCAAATACACCGATAACAGATGATCATGAGTTGTATTGAAAATTGTATAATATTCAGGTTCTAATTTGTTGTAGTTAGCACCTAAAGGTAGTGAATTTATATTTTATTCAAAAAAATAATAATCATGTTTTTTACTTAGTAACCGGACATCTTGTCTCAACAAGCAATGATTGTTCGCGTAAAACAGTAGAGCTTGAGTTAGTTTTTAAAAATGATAATAATCAAGCGTTTACTTAGTAATCGGATATTTTGCCTCAGTAAGCAGTGATTGTTCGCGTAAAATGATAGAACTGAGTTTGTAAAAAAATAAAAGTGTGCGAATAAGTTCGATTCCGTAGCCTCTCTTACTGGAGCAATTAAGTCTGTATGAGTGTTTTAACACTTAATGCCCTAAGGCCACTGGTCTGGGAGTCATGGTGCAAAGCTCGCTACATATGTTAAAGAGAAAGCTTAAGGAAATCATACACTTCTTCTTTTTAACATCTGGA